>VDFB02264136.1:0-43752 GCA_007258455.2 Sequoia sempervirens | reverse complement strand
TTATGTGTTATATTTGTTTATTTCATGGACTATATTTCTTGTTTCTCATGTACTCTGTTGGACTTTATTTCATGCACTTAATTTATTGGTTTCATGTACTTAATATGTTACATAAATTATGGACTTTATTATTGTTTGAAATTTTAATTTACACATGTACATTTATGCATTTTATGTTCATAGTCAAGACATTAATATAGGACATTAATGTGAAATTTAGTGAAGACTTCATAATTGTATTATATTATGAATAACATACTTTGAGTCAAGTAAATCTTCATATTGTATCCTAAATACAATCCTGATCCTTTTTCATAAATTAATGTTGATATTAAGGAAAAAAGTACTATAGATATAACTCCCTTACACTTTGTTCACATGGATACATAAAAAAAATTATGATATTATCACAATGAATTCATGTTCATTTTGAATGTTTATATTTAATTCATAATAATTTATTCCCCATGATAGTCTTATTACCTTATGATTTAAGAATCTTGTCCCTAATATCATTAGACACTAGATTTGGATAGTTTAATATTCCATTAAAAAATAGTTTTCTATGTCTCTTAAGGCCTAATGAGGAATAACTATTTGTTATCTTTAAAAAATTACTTCTAAATTATTCCCTTATTTAGTGTTGTGTACATTTAACTTATATGCTTACTTTTTATTGATATAAAACTTGATGATACTATTATCACCTTTGGTTATAGATATTAAATCTTGAATTTTGGTGTCCATGTTGCATTTGTTAATCTTGCTATGCAATCTAAACCTACCATGACTCAATTTATTAATATATATATCTTTAAGTTCATCCATCATGGCTAACCTTTGCTATATGTGTTTTAAAATATTTTTATTATTTTGTTGATCGTATGCATGTGCATCTTGAAATTAAGTTTCATGTTCAAAACCAACATAGGAATGTGTAGAAGTATTGAATAATATATAATTAGGATTTATTCTATTATGATCATCAATAATCAAAATTTCTACTTATACATTATATATTTGTTCCTCAGTTTTTTCCTGTTATGTTTCTTGGCTTGTATAATCAAACTATAGTGATTCTTATCATAGTCCTAAAATACAATTAGTAGAATAATTTTAGGTTTAATCTTCTTTTCAATGAACAACAAGATATTTTCCTTCTAATGTATTAATTTTAATTTTATGAGAGAAAATTTATGTGGATTTACCTACTTATTTAGTTCTATCAATTGAATTTTACCTCATTGTTGGTGCACTTGGAATTCCTATACCTTGTGAATATCATGGATATCACCATTCTTTGTTATTTTATTCTTTAATTTTTCCTTAACTAGATTGACAAATAAAGTCATTGCTCTAAACTCTTAAGCAAATAAAATTCTTTATAGTGAAAAAATATAACAAGGTATTGATATAATTAGCTAATGTACATATTTATAAAATGACACCATTAGTTTCTCACTAGTAATGGAAAAAAGTGTTGGTACTAAAAATTAAGGAAAGAGGTAATCATTAGAAAAATATAAATTATGATAACATGAGAATGTGTATATGTAAAACGATTGTAACCATTAGGTGATGAATACGTAGTGTACACACATGATAAATTTTAAAAATGATGAATATGGAGCTCAATCCAAAGGAAAATTAATTTCATCATTGTTTCCCCATTTAGAATATCATGATTGTGTGTAGTGTATGAAAAATGAATAAAAGTCTTGCCTCCATGTGTCAATAACAAGAAAAAAATAGAATATCACATAAATTATGTACATAAGAAATAGAAATATGACCCACAAAATTTTCTCTACTGAATTAAGGTTAGGGTTATAGGATAAAGCTTTGGGTAAAGGTTAGGATTAGGACACAACTAGAGTTAGGGTTAGGTTTCAATTAGGGTTAGATACAACAAGGCTTAGGGATAGGATTAATTTTAGGATAGGGTAAGGGTTCAATAAGGGTTGGGTTCTAATAACGGTTAGGGTTAGGGTTCAATTAGTATTACAGTTAGAATCAGGGTTCAATTCTAACTCTAATTAAAATTCTAATCCTAACCCTAACAATACCATAGAAGATTAGAGAATAAAAGCATTAATAAATACTATAAATAATAGTTCATCTAACACTAATTTATAAGTTGTCAAAACAAATAATGGCGTCTTAAGGGGGTGTCTAAAGGGGTCATAATAGAACATGTTAATTAAGGGGATGTCTAAAGGGGTCATAATAGAATGTGTTAATTAAGGGGATGTCTTAAGGGGTCTTAAGGGGATGTCTAAAGAGGTCATAATAGAACATGTTAATTAAGGGGATGTCTTAAGGGGTCTTAAGGGGATGTCTAAAGGGGTCATAATATAACATGTTAATTAAGGGGATGTCTAAAAGGGTCATAATAGAATGTCTTAAGGGGATGTCTTAAGGGGTTATAATATGTCTTAAGGGGATGTCTAAAGGGGTCATAATAGAACATGTTAATTAAGGGGATGTCTAAAAGGGTCATAATAGAACGTCTTAAGGGGATGTCTTAAGGGGTCATAATACACCTAAATATATAGAATATTGATTTGATACATATAAGTACATAGAGTATGTTTAATTTTGTAAGTATGTATGTACATATATGCCATCTCAAAATGATGTTTACAAAATTTGGATATGCCATCTCAAGAACATCTCAAAATCATGGCTAGAATGTAGTAGGTCTTCACACCACCTCATATCAAAAAGGTACAAGCAATATCAATGAAATCATCAAAACATACATATTTTAATTTATATAAAACTATCTATATGTACAAAACTCAAGTACCTGCATTTAAAAGTATTCCACACATGTTTGTAGGTTGAATCCAGGAATCCTCTCCTTTTTGTTTCAAAGTATGAGATCAATGCAATGATGGCTTTAGGATACAAAAATGACAATAAATCAATTTTAACTATTAATGTCAAAGCAATATCAATATGTAATCAAAACATGTATTTAAATATAATTTAACTAATAATTACCTATTTTTACCAAGTATTCCATGTTGTCTAGGTTGAATCTGCATGGACTAAATCCTTTTTGTGATTATTCCTTAAGGATATATAAAAGGACAATTTAAATCAATTTCAACTAATAACACACTTGACCAATGTTGAAACATGTATTTAGTGTATTTTAAAGGACAAAATAAAACTAAAACTATATTTACCTGTATTTACTTATTCAATTGTACCATCTGCATCCTCTCTTTTCTGCAATGCATCTATGATTGCCTCATGCTCTTCCATAGAAATTGACCATAGTAATTTTTTGAAGGTCTTCCATGATAGTACTCTAGTTTTATATTTGTTGCCACCACCAAATGTGAATAATGCATAATCTTTTTATGTGTTTCATAGTCTTTGAATGCAAGTAGACCATTCTTTCTTCTCAAGTATTTTCGTAGCCAAGTGCCAACAACCACCACCAATCCTATTGGAAAACATGTTTAAAACCACCATCAAATAACTTCTCAAAATTTACTTGAGGGATGAAAGACTTGTTCTAAAAATTTGCTTAAGGGATCTAAAACTTGTTATCAAAATTTGCTTAAGGAGGTGTCTTAAGGGGATCACCGTACCTGTTGGATAATGAAAGCCATCATCATCTTCTCGAGGTGTTAACAACTTATGTTTAGTTTCCACACAATGAGCCAACCAATATTCTGTTTGCTCTTCATTCCCCTTAGGTGCAATAACTGCATGCACATGTCCTGCCAACAAAATTTGATTTAATAACTTGTACATATCCATATAACTAATTTAGTATTAAAAAATAACTTAATAAAGAAAAATAAAATGAAATAAATTAAATTAAAATTACCTTCTTGTACAAGGTCTGAAACACGATCATAATCTCTAGATGCAAATAATTGATCATTTTCTTCAATAGTTCTTTCATATTGATTATGTGCTTCTATGGGTGTCAACGATCTTTGCTCCCACTATTCAACCCATTATGTATTTTCACAAGCTTCCCAATTTCTTGAGATACAAAAATGCCAAAAACATGCAAGCTCCCTTGTCCAAATAGTGCATGTGCTTGTTGTCGCACTCCTAAATGAATGCCATTTAGTAGATCCACTAATTGTCTCACAATCAACTCTAGATACAATGTTTTCTTCTTCCACCAACCAAAAGAATCGATGAATTGTAGAGTAATCACTCGAACTAGGTGTAGATAATCTTCTATTATACCAATCCACAATCTCATGTGCATTTTTAAATTTTACTGAATCCTCAAATTTTAATTGTTCTCTAGCAAGAATTCTTTCGACACACGCACCAGCTCCATCATGTTCTCCTTTACCATGCCCAGCTTCAAAAAAACTCCATATATGTTGGAAGTTAAGTTCCTTGTGAACCCTACTTAACCAATAGAACATTCTAGCATTTTGAGGCCTTACAGGTACGAATATCGACCATATGAGGTGTTCTTTCATATTGATTCTATTTCTTTTTAATTTCTATAAAATATACTAAAACAATATTGAACAAACTCGATGAGATTGTAACCAATTGTCCTCAAATAAAATACTCCATAAAACTTTTCTATCATCCTCAATGCTATCATTTGCATGTCTATAAACAATATGGAAAAACATAGCTACTTGCACTGAATTATAATATTGAGATTGAATTTCCTCTTGCAGAGCGAGAGTATAATTCTCCTCAAAATCAACCACTAAAAGTATAGTACCAATTGGAAATGTGTGTTTTTTACATGCTTGTGAGGTGGCCATCAAATACATCGAGCATGTTGAGTCTATAACATATTTTGGTACAATTTTATTATTAAATTCACTCATAAATGCATGCACACTAACTTTTTCTGTAGCTAAATCACAATGCTTTCCTATTTTTCCATCTTTTAAAGAATAGTGAACATTCCTAAATCTTTTGGCGTCTACTAATTGTTGTCCAAAATCAGGATCAACACTTTCATGCAAACAAATTCTTAAAAATGAAAGATTTCCGCAGTGAATGCATTGTCCAGAAATACAAGAACTTAAATAAAATAATTTATCATTAGATTTTTTACAAAACAAACCTAAAATAAACTCTCTTATTGCTTTAGGTGGCATATCAATACCACAATCCTGTATAATCATGTTAGTATGCAAGGTACAACGTATATATCGAAAAACATCATAAAAATAACGAAATTGAACATGTATTTTACAACAACAAGATATTCGTTGCTTATTAATTTTTACATACTGAGGGACACATTTTCAAAATACCTTTGACTTATTTTAATATTGCGAGGGTAACAACTGGTGCTACAAAATTTTCTATAAAAATTAGGTTTGTGTTATCTAATAGGTGTTTTGGGTGAGATCATGAACTTTGGACCCCACCCTTAATTTTAAAACATCTCTAGCATTAGATGAAACCCTAGTATTATCATGCCAATATTTTTCAATCAAGATTTAATTTCAACATTCAATTTTATATCAAACCCGATTAGTCATCCCTTTGAAACTCCAACATTGATTGATAGGATCATTTTCTATACTTTCTCTTCTTTTTGCTGCTCTTAGTAATGTTTTAGGATACATTTTTAAAACTTCACTAATATTGCTTACCATTCTTTTATTCAAAGTTGTTTTATTAACTATAGCAGTAGTTATAGCTCTTCTTGCTACGTTTTTATCTTTAGATTGACTATTTTTCCCAATAGATTGAATGGCACTAGCAACAGTAGACATAGCATGTTTTAATAATTGATCTTTTCTTTTTGGTTTAACATAAAAGCCTAACCTTTTCATTACTTTCCTCATTTTTTGCATTCTCGTCAGTTGCATCATTAGTTGACATTGAAATGCAATTTTTTTATGATAAAAGAATTTGGTATATATTCTATTCGCATGTGTTCTTATTTGCCTCAAAATTTGATCGAGGGAAGATTATCAAAACACCGCTTCCAATTTAAAAAAGGTATTTTCATTAAATTCAACATCACATTCTAGATTTTCATCTTCATTTTCATCTTCTTCTTCATTTTCATTTTACATTTTTCATCTTCATTTTTCATCAACAAAGCGATTTTCATTTTCATTTCATTTTCATTTTCATCAACAAATGGTTTTCATTTTTCATTTTCATCTTCATTTTCATTAACAAAGCGGTTCTCATTTTCATTTCGATCCAACAAAAGCGGTTTTCATTTTTCATTTCAATTTCATCAAAAATATAGGTTTTTTCATTTTCAAGAAAATGACCATTTTGATTTTCATTTGCAACAAAGATTTTTTCTTTTTGTTTTCAACAAATTCTATAAAAGTTTCATCTCTACGAATATAGTCAATGTCAACATCATTATATCGGCATCTTGTAAAAACTTCTACATACAAGTTACCATTTTCATAACATGTGGATTTGAAGCGTGCAGTTGTGCATATTGAAACATTCTCCATAGCATTCAAAGAGAGATTTGAAGACATAGTAGGACTTGTTTGTATAATCATATTCTTCTCCAAATTGACTCCTTGCAAATTAGCTTCATCTACAACTATGGTATCTTCAATGTTTTCATCTTCAATAGTTGTTGAATTGATTGCTCCACCATCGTTCATTGATTTTATTCTCATTCTTCTTTCTCTTTGTCTTTGTCTCTCTTTTTCTCTATTTGCTTCAACTTCTTGAGGAGTCAATGTCTTTCTTCTCTTATTACGAAGTTTATCTCCCATAATTATAAAATTCTCAAGCACAAATGTGAATGTTAATAGTGAAATACTTCAAAATATTCAATCCAAATTGGAAGTTGGATACCTATTCTGAAAAAAAATTCTTCCTCTTGTGTTCCTCAAAACAAGTAGAAAACTACCACAATTCCACTTTAAAATTATTTTTCTTCGTAATACTTCCTTTGAAAAATTCAATCCATATTGCAAATTTCACTTCAAAAATGGTGTAGATGATGCTCCCTTTGATAAAATCAACCAAAAATCAAATTGACCACCTGTAAATACAATAACTTATGAAATATAATTGACTTTTAGTGCTCTCGGCTGTACATATGAAGTTGCAAAGTTGCAGACTTGACATTAATTTTGCACAGTGTTTTTAAATAAAATAAACGGGATCTTGTCTATAAAACGGGATCCCGCTTATTATCAAACGGGATCCCAATTACAAAACAGGATCCTGTTTATTAATAAGCGGGATCCGACTCTATAATCGGGATCCCGTTCACTAACATTGAATGTCAAAGCTATTGTAAAGGTAACGGGATCCCGTTTCATAAACGGGATCCCGTTACCTCTACAACGGTTGGAATGCTGTTTGATGGGAACGGGATCCCGATTATAGCACAGGATCCCGTTTTATAATCGAGATCCCATTTTTTTAAATTTGAATTTTGTTTTGCATCGTGCGCGGGTTTTTGCCAAGGTTTTGGTTAGGAAAACATTGGAAGTCCAGAACCTAGGCCTTCTAACTTTGGTTTGACGCAAGTTGAAGGCCTAACAATGTCAAAGAAAAATCACAGAGCTTTGGACATATAGGCGTGGCCTTTTTGCAAATTTTGTTGAGGAATTAAAACCAGGACTTTAGATCAAACAATGTAGATTCCTAAATATGTAATTTGTTTTCAATTGAATTATTTTCTATTTTCAATTAATTTGTAATAAAATTGGTCCATAAACTTTAAATATCAGAGTTTTTTACTATTTTAATAACTTTTGATCAACATAACTTTTTGACAAACAGATTGCACGAGAGAAAACTTCAGAAAATTCTTTTCAATTTGAAAAAAAAAATAGAAAATGATAAGTTTAGGTCATCTTATGCATGTCGTACATGACGATTTTTCAAAATGACAAATCTGCCTAATAAAAAATTAACAAAAAAAATAATTCAATAAAATTACAAAAAAATTAAGAGCAAGAAGCCCCGATTGAGTCATAAAACTTTTCCCAAAGGATTTAGAAAAATATGATAATTTAAGTCAAAATATGGATCTTAGTACCATTAGGTATGGTAAAAAACTTTAAACAATGGTTTTAAAATACCTATTAAAAACTCAATTTGTACAATCTGGGTATTGAAATGATACACATTTGAAAACTAGACTCCGAGCACTACATTTTATGAGTAGTTATTTTCTTAAAGATTTCATCTCTAAGTGCTTCAAATTTTAAGGTCAAATGTGTCAAATGCTAAAAATCAGGGAAAACACTTCCACTTTTTGGCCAAAAAGTGGACTTGAGCAACTTCTTGCACACACCCCTTTGTCATAAAATTTAGTCATCTAGTTCTAATTTTTTTGTGTGTACATGTGTATTAATTAAATATATTTATTTAATTAATTAAATATTGTTTGTGCGTTCGAACAAAGTGTTGCTTTAATCCTATCTTTATCTTTGTCATGCAAAGACTTTTTTTTAATACTGAACTCGAAGATTAAATCATTATTTAATTTTTATTTCTATTTCTAGTTTTTATCACTCATGTCAGTACTAACAGTTATTAGAATGCATGTTGAATCCTTTGATCTCAATCATTCATTGATCTTTTAATCCTAACCAGTCATTCGAATGATCAATTTTCTATAAATTGATCTGTCTTTCATCACTTTACTCCCAAAATCTTGTGACTTTTGGAGCAATTATCTTAAATCTTTGATGTTTTGTTATTATCACAATCCTTAGGCTATCCTTGCACAATCATTGAAAATGTGAGGGAAAGTACACTATAGAAGATGAAATGGAGAAGGACAATAGAGGTTATCCATGGAGTTAAATTGATCTTTGGTGAGATTTTTTTATGTTTTAGCCTATTTCCTTTGTTCTTTGTTGTCTGACTTTAGATTGCATTAGAGCTTGATTGCATTAAGTGTTTTATTTTAACCTTTGTTGTTTTCTTGATGTTACATTTGGTGAACCTGACGTGAAGACACCATCTTTGCGTATTCGTAGACTTTTATTCAATTTTTGTAGGCTTTTGTATAGAACAGTGCATATGTTTGATGAAACAACATAACTAACATTCAGAGATGCATATGCTTGATGAAATGTCACAACTAGCATATTGGATTATATCTGATATCAGAAATGACACATCTAAAAAAATTTGACACATCTGTTATTTTTTCGAGCTACAACTAACTAGTAAAAATTCCACAACACATCTGACAATGAAAACGACGCATCCGACTGGTAAACTTTTAGGTCTAGATTTTTTATTTGCAACTTCCTTTCATGCTTTTATTTTCGCTAATCTTCTATTTTTAGCATGTGTCTTGAGGAGTTAACAATTTTTTTGCACATTGATAGTCGAAGACCAATATCAAAACTACTAATGAATCTTTCTACAAAATACAAGTCGAAGACCATAGTTAAATTTTTGAAACAAATTGTTTTGTAGTGTAGTAAATATTTCATTTGGATTAAAATTAACAAGTGTCTACTGTGTTTGTTGGGAAAGCACAATTGTATTATTACCCTTAATGATTTAGTATATCAAAGTATCCTCTCCCCTTGTAAATTCGTGAGATCCTAAGTGTAAGAGAATCGATTACTAACTCTAGAACTTGGGCCTGTTTTGGTGGAAAAAAGTACTCACCCCAAAATGACTCAGACTGGTAGCACCCTGAACCCAAGGGACTTCCAGCTAGTATATAAAAGTGGGTTCTTGGGGAAATCCTAAGAATCACGAGTATTATTTCGACGAGATGCATTGAAAGGGACTCTCACCATATGGATAATACCCCATGAATGGAATGCTTGAATTAAACATCTTTGTTTGTAGTTTCCAAAATCCTTCTATTTACTTGTGCAGTACGTTGGACCTATGAAGTTGTTTCACATTTTTATGGTTCATGTGTAGATATGAAATTTTTCCATGGGAGTTTCATAGGTACTGTAGCTTGGCTACCCCGAAAGATGTGTTGAGTTTTGGAGGGGAGCCAGTGGGGTCAAGCTACTAGTCATCCACCTTGAATAAACGTAGCTAGGGTAAAACCCAAGTGAGAACTCAATAAATATTGTCCATCACAGCCTAGGATGTGCTTGTTTGTTATCAGATTAAACACTTTTTGTGTCAAAATCAAACTGAAAATACATTTTCTTCTAATTGTCTTTGTTTGCCAAAACTTTATCATGAAATAGAGTCAGTTTACATTATTATTCACTGGAAAGAACACAAATGATCACCAGAGTCACGCAATTGAGTTTTTGAGTCACAATTGTTTAATATAGAGTCGCATCTATAGGAAAACCACATATGATTTAGAAAACCTACACTTGTCTTATTTTGTGACACCTCTGACATGGTGAGCTACATCTGTAGTCTAGAATGACACAGTTGCCCCTTGTTATAGAAACATTACCAGTGCATAGTCTAACAAAAATATGCATGTGTCTAGTTCTGAGTCACAGTTGTTATCCTGAGTCACATGTATCATAAATTAAACCGTAACTATCTAATACTAGAATTACACTTCACCAAAACATCGCAATTGAGTAGTAGAAAACTGAAATTGAAAAACAAGACTACAATTGTTAAATTCTATGATGTATTTTCCTAAGAATTACAAAACCAGAATTGAGTATCACAGATCCAGAACAAACCAGTCAAACTAGTATCTAGTTTTATCTTTCTCACTAATCTTGGACAGAAACCTAAACGTTTCCTCAAAACTTGCATAAACTGCATTCCTTAGGCATCATTCAGTCATAGCAATAGGTACCCTAGTTACGCATCTTACTTTCAGTTTAGAGGTATTTACTACCCTTAGAGAGATCATCTTTTACAGATTCTAGGATAGACATCCTATCATACTTTGGTTAAACCTTGTTCAACAAAACTTCATCACTAAACCTAGTCGTCATATCCTTTACATGAATCATTCCAGCTCATCAGTCTATCCTGGGAGTTCACTTTGTCTTTAAGTCTTAGCTCTATCAAGGTTCCTTGTTGAAACAAAATTGAAACTTGGATTAAACTGTAGTTGATAGATACCTCTTTTAGATTCCGCCAATTTGGTCACCTAGACTTTGCATATCTAGATTACCATCATCCTAGAATAGCATCATTGTTAGACATACCCTATTTGTAGAGAAAATACCAAAAAAATAGCTCCATGCAATATCCTACATATTCAGAAAATCCCAAAAACATAGTTTAATTCATATCATCCATGGACTTAGCTTTTGCATCACTTGCACTTTGAGCTTCCATTACATGGTTGAAAGTAGATTGAAAAGGAAAGAATGAGAAAAAATGGTTGATACCAATGAATTCATCAATCCATTCTCAATTGGACCTCACAATACCTTGTTAGAGAAATCTTTCACTAGAGATGCACAAGGACACATTCTCGTGAGTGACATAATGGTTGTTACACAAGACCTTGCATTTTCTACCTTTGTAGATGATTATCTAGCAAATGATCCTCAATGATACTTAGCCAAATTGCTAATAGAAGGTTCTAAATTACCTCCTAGTTTTGATATTAGTACTCTATAAATAGTACCTACTTAGGGGAAAAACAACTACCACTAGTGCAGCCATACCATCTGAAGGACCTACACCAAGTACCACAATACATACATCTCCATTTGGTACACCTACTTTGACATAGGGGCTAGAATTTACTCTGGGTGCATCCTCACCCAATCCCTTCGGTCCTTATGTTGGGAACAAAAAATATAGAACATTCGTGCCTAAACCAAGTGTCAATGTCACTAGCACAACCCCATAGAAAGTAGCTATACCTAGTCATAATGTTGCTAGTACAACACCACAAATTGGAGTCTCATAGACAAGAGATATACCCTCTTTTTAGTATGGAAACTGACCTCACACTACACAAATTTTGATATAAAACCCATTTATACAAATTATGACTCAAAACCCATTTACACAAATCTCTAGTTAGAATCCATTCACCAACATCCCAAATTCCAATCCACTATACATACCAAAATTCAATCAGAATTCCTCACAAAACCTTGGGTATCATAACACATACATTGATCTAAATAATCCAACCACAACCTTGTTAACTCAAGTTGATGCCCTAGAGACACAAATGTAGGCACTCCAAACACAAATGGATAACATGATAGTGTCAACTAGAAAATCCATTTCAACAAAGGATCTGTGTCCATTTCCCTTTGACAAATCATTGTACATGACACCTTTCCCTCACGAGTATGTCATACTGAATCTACCTAAGTACAATGGAAAATTAAATCTGATAGAACATATAAGGGAATTTTCTACCATGTGCATCGATGTTGCTTATGACCCCACTTATCTTATGAGACTATTTCCAAGAAGTCTTGTAGCAATTACACTCAAGTGGTTTTCAAGTCTAGACTATGGCATCAAATCATGGGATGAATTGGCTGAGAAATTCATTGAGCAATTCTCCTTCAACATAGACCATGAGATAAATATAGCAACCTTATGTCACACAACACAAGATGAAGGAGAAAATTTCATTGCTTTATTCTAGAGATGGATGACTATAGCCAGCTGGTGTCTTGTCGAGATACCTAAAAAACAAAAATTCACTATGTTCCAGGAAAACCTTAACCCAAAATTAAGGAGTGACTTAAGGGTACATTGTTGCAAATCCTTTATGGAACTAGTGGAAAGGTTCTTATCCTAGAAAATAACTTATTGAAAAAGGAGAAATTCATACAGACACTTAATAGAAATCCAAATGTGTAAAACACCCCCAATGATAGAAACAAGTTTTGGTCTTAGAACAAAAACGTTACCAACAACGGGGTAGTGGATTCTAAAACTTTACAAGCAGGACCAGTCATTACCCTTAGAGGAAACAACCCCTCTGCCAATGTACTTAACATCATCAATCAAACACCAAACACCACTCAAAACACACAATTACCACAACAATAGAGATGGTTTCCTAAACATGAGTTCACTCCCCTTGGAGAACCCATAGAGTCAG
This sequence comes from Sequoia sempervirens, assembly GCA_007258455.2. NCBI lineage: Eukaryota > Viridiplantae > Streptophyta > Pinopsida > Cupressales > Cupressaceae > Sequoia > Sequoia sempervirens. The sequence goes on along the minus strand of VDFB02264136.1, from coordinate 30,800 downwards.
TTTTCAAGCAACTGTTAGAACACAAGCTCATACAATGACAAGAGCCAAGACAATATGACCTAGGATAATTTAAGCCATCTTGGTGGGACAAAAAATCCTTTTGTGACTATCATCAAACTAAAGAACACACCCTCTAGAATTTCTGACAACTAAAAAATATCATACAAGTTTATGTCAACAACAGAACTATCGAAGTTGTTGGACAAAAACTGACATCTACAAACACTGACCACAAGGTATTTTCAAACCCACTACATGACCATGGGAAAGGAAAAGCCCCTAGTTCAGGTAACAAGACCAATACTTCCACCAACTATGCTAGTGTCAAGCATGATTATAGTGACCCCATCATAAATCACCTCTAAGAAGATGATGAACACATTGATACCATAACCATAAAGAAAATTGTTGAGTGTGTTGTGAACACTTGTCAAACCAAAATCACTATCCAAGGCCATTCAACATAGCAAGTACCACAGACTTCCAAGTCATAGTATAACCTACCTTATCAGTTGGGGAAGACCCCAACTCAAATCTCTATCTTGTAACTCTTGCGTATTTCACCTAAACACCACTCTATTCTGGACAAGGCCCTACAAAGTGTGACTGTCCCAAATGATCTTGATGTCAATTGATTTGAGAAAATGGTAGGATAATTGACTAATAACCATCATTCCACATTCTCCAAACAATAATACACCACTGAAAATACAAATCATAATGACTCGTTACACCTTGAATTCCTTGTTCACAAAACCAAAGTCAGACAAGTCCTAGTAGATGGAGGAGTAGGGTTAAATATTTGCAATTTGAAATTGGTCAAGGCACTAGGTTTCTTAGAATCATGTGTAGATACCACTAAAATCATAGTCATCAAGGCTTATTATGATGAGGAATGAAAATCAAAGGGAGTGGTAACACTTCCTTTTAGGATTGGTCTTGCAGTGTTAGAGACAAAATTCCAAGTCTTAGATCTCACCCTTCCATACAACCTCTTGTTAGGTAGACCATGGATTCATGCCATGAAGGAAATCCCTTCTAAATACCATCAATGTCTAAAATTCCCCTACAATGACATAGAAATAACAATAGATGGTGACCCATATCCATTTCAATATTGCACCACTCTACGAGAGATACCCCAATGACAAGTACCAGTCAACCAAGAGGCTTCATCATCTAAGTCATCTCACTATGTCAATCCATCCACTCTCACCAAAAAATCCATTTCATGATCATTACCATCCACTCCTAGGGTTGAGATCCAAGACAAGGGTTATGGAGAATATCACATGAAGACTTCCTATTGTGTTATCCACTTGATTCCTCCTAAGTCTTATGGTTTTCCGACAACAGATAGGAGATAGTCAGTAGTCACTATACATATTCCTCCCAATAAAACTTTTGCAAAATGGGGAGAATTAAGTGAAGAGGCCATAAATACAGATGAAGTGACTTTGTGGTTGTACAAAGAAGATCTTGAAGAACCTCCCTCACTTTCTCACATTCCTATAGATCTATATGGAAAAGGTTTCACAATCATGCAGAGAAATGGCTATAATAAACATAGTGGTTTATGCTTATATTGAAATAGGAGGAAAAAACCAATATTTGCTTCTTAGTGGCCAAAAGGCTTAGGGCTTGGGTTTCAACTGATTTAGATTGGTGTTCCTAGTACTACATCACCCTTAATCGAGGAAGTAAGTTCTTCAGAGGATATCATGACATCTGATGAACCAAATGACCAAACATATTGTGACTCCCCTAACTCAAATGAATATGAGTGGGATTCCCCATCATCCACATCCACTATGGACCTTGAAAAAATGTTTGGAGAGGTAGACTTAATGCTAAAATCCTCACTAGACCTAGTGAAGTCCTGTCCACATAATAACTTGACCAAAGAGGAATGGTTAAAACATTACTATTGGGAATCTCTTGATCCCACCTCTTGGGAACCAAACCAACCCATATTGGAAAACCAACCCTTGGAATTAGGCCCACCTCAGAACCCACCTACATCTAAGAAAAAGACCAAAGAGGACTTGGTAGAAAACTTTTGTGACTACATGAACCACTCAACTTTTACCTTGACCCCTATAGATTTTGACAACTTCGACGATGGCATGCCTTTATTTTACCCCCAAATTATTGATTGGGACCAACAAGACACCCGTATTAGACATTTTTTAGAATGACGAAGCTATCACCGAGTTCCTGGGATTACGAGAAGGCATACCTCATGGTGATCACAAGGCTGGCTTTACCATTGAATTGGAAAACAAAGCATATTTTGGGGAATTTTTTCAACCCTCCAATCGCAAAAATGAGAAAAAGAATAAAAAAGATAAAAAAAGGTGAGTCTCTAGGTGAAAATTGAAAGGTGCCTCTAGACAATGAAAAATAAAAAATAAAGGACACATTCGAAGAAAAAAACCTCTTTGAGGCACCTAAGGATGGAGGTTTTAACATTCTCCCTGTAGCATAGGAAAATTCACCCATGCTAGTGGAAGAATTAGTTGAAGTCAACATAGGAACAAAAGAGAATCCTCGACTAGTTTACTTTGCATCATTAATAGAAACAAAACAACTAGAATTTTACACCTTCTTTGTAGAGAGATAGATTAATTTTAGTTGGTCATATGTAGGCACGCTAGGGATAGATCCTAAACTTGTACTACATCATTTTCCTTTGCAACCAGGGGTAAAACTAGTCGAACAAAAATTGAGGAAAATGCACCCACAAATTGCTTTACTTGTCAAGGTTGAGCTGAAGAAAATCTTGGACGTTGGGTTCATTAGATCAACTGACTATGCCAATTGGATTTCTAATTTGGTACCAGTCACCAAACCAATAGGGGGCATCTGCATCTACACAAATTTTAGAGACATAAATAAAGCCTATCCTAAAGACAACTTTCCTTTACCGAACATTTAGATGATTGTTGACATAATAGTAGGCTATGAGATGCTATCCCTTATGGATGAATTTTCAGGATATAATCATATAAGGATTGCAACTGAGGACCAACCTAAAAAAACTTTCACATGTCCTTGGGGAACACATTGCTGGAATGTTATGCCCTTCGGACTCAAAATGATAGCTATGACCACAAATTTTCATGACCTTGTACACACTCTTATGGAGGATTATGTTGATGAACTTATTACTAAATCATTAACTAGAGAAAATAATTTATAGGTTTTAGACAAGATATTTCAAAGGCTACAAGAGTATAAAGTGAGACTAAATCCAAAGAAGTGTGTATTTGGAGTGAAAATAGGAAATCTCCTAGGGCACATCATCTTTTGATGAGGCATCAAAGTGGATCTAGCCAAGGTCAAAGCCATAATGGACATGCCTCTACTAACTAATCTTAGTCAGCTAAGGAAATTACAAGGAAGACTGCAATCCATCAGAAGATTTATAGTGCAGTTAGCAGATAAGACATCCCTTTCAACATTTACTTAGAAAAGGAATAGCCTTTGTGTGGTTAGGTAAATGCTAGGAATCCTTTCAACTGATTAAAGATTATCTACACACCACAAGTCTTAATTCCACCTATTGAAGGACAACCACTGATTCTTCATATTTCAGCAACCCATTCATCACTCAGAGCATTGCTTGCATAGAATGACGATGAAGGTCATGAAAGGGAAATATACTATATCAGTTAGACTTTGGTAGGTTATGAGCTCAACTACAGTACCATTGAATGTGCTCGTCTTATGGTAGTATTTTCTGCTTAGAAACTAAGGCACTATATGTTGAATCATCAAACAATATTGGTTGCAAAGATAGATCCTTTAAAATATCTTCTAAGCAAAGCAACATTAATAGGATGACTAGCCAAATGGGTTTTGATACTTAGTGAGTATGATATCTAGTATGTAGAGAGGAAGGCTATTAATGGAAAAGTCATTGTTGATCAGTTAGCCAACATACTAATACAAGAAAATCATCCATTAGTTGTAGACTTTCTTGATGAGTTTATATTCACAGTTGACACAAACACAACATGGAAACTATACTTTGATGGCTCTCATACAAACCATGGCTCAGGGGCTGGTATACTATTTATCACACCATAGGGTGATTCCATCCCTAAGTCATTCAAGATTGTATTCCCATGTATCAACAACATAATAGAGTATGAGGCTCTAGTGACAGGGTTATGCATGGTAGTCAAGTGGAAAATTAAGAACCTACAGGTATACGGTGATTCTCAACTAGTAATCAAATAGGTAAATCATGATTGAGACTAAGGATGAGAAGCTTTCTCCATACAAATGCATGGAAGATAGTTTTAAGGAGTACTTTGACAAGGTCAAATTTCATTAGATACCTCATGTTCTAAATAGGGCAGCAAACATTATGGCTACTATTGCATCACTTCTAGACATTCCTAGCAACATTCCTAAGTTTGAGTTCTTGGTAGAACAACTTTTGGTCCTTGCCTATGATATTCAAGATTTTGATATGGTATGTGATATTGTTGGTATCGATTCCCTGTGACACAAAGATATCTATGACTACATTCATGTCGAAATCATACCCCCTGGCTTTTCAAATAACCAACATAGGACATTCCTTTGCAAGTCAGCCAAATACACCATAATTAGAGACACCCTATATAGACATTCCTTAGATAATACCCTATTGAGATGTCTCGATTCTGAAGAAGCACAAGCAACCTTGCATGGGTTGCATGAGGGTATATTTGGTTCCCATTCTAGTGGTCCTACCTTAGCTAAAAAGATTATGAGACTAGGTTACTATTGACCTACCATGGAAAAAGACTCATATATCTTTGTAAAGAAATGTCACCAATGTTAGATACACAGAGACTTGATACATGCACCTACGTAGGAGCTCCATCCCATAACATCACCATGGCCCTTTGCCTAATGGGGACTCGACCTCATAGGTAAGATCCATCCCACATCATCCAATAGCCACAAGTTTATTGTTACCATTGGACTGAGTATTTTATGGAGTGGATTAAAGCTATTCCCATGACCTACATCACCGAGACCCAGATTTCTAAGTTCATCTTGAACTATATCATTTGTCGGTATGGTGTACCATAATCTATCATCACAAATAATGACCGTCCATTTAAAAACCAATAAGTCCATCATCTTTGTGAAGAGTTCCACATCCAACACCATTTTTCCACACCATACTATCCACAAGGCAATGGCCAAGTAGAGGCATCTAATAAAACTATTATCAAAATCCTTAAAAGGACTGCCAATGATGTTGGTCAGGATTGGCATTTACAACTTAATCCATCTTTTTGGTCTTATCTCACAAGCATCTGTACTCCCACTGGTGCCACTGGGTGATCCCACAATAGTAATTTACAATTTTTGGCCAAACTGGACACTGAAATAGTGTTTTTTTAACTAAATCTTCACTTTCAAGCACCTATAGCAGCTAAACCATGAGGAATTTGAAGATGATGTAAACTAGAGTTTCATGAATTTTTGTCTGTAGATTCTAAATATATATTTTTCAAAAAATTTGGAATTATATTGCACTTCTTTTTCCATCTCCCTCAAAAATTAGTTTTTTTCAGAAAACAACATTTTGAAAAAGTGATGCTCACCGTATAACGCATAATTTTTTTTCCATGAAGGATAAAATTATAATTCTTTTGAATTTATATTTGTAACTCTAATATCTATTGCTTCCACTTGGTTAGATATTTTTTTATTGAATATTTTTTCTTTAATCAAGTTTCGAAGTCAAACCAAATACAATTCAGACATGGTGTGATTGCATAATGCTTAATTTTTTTTGTTGAATGAAGGACTTCAATATCTGGTGCATTCATGCATTCATATTTTTTAATTTTTTTTTGAAAATCTTTTATTTTTCCTCATGTGTAGAATAGAGAGTTTGATTTTTAGTGAAAAACCTACATTCACAAGAAATAAAAAATAAATATAATAATAACATTAAATTTATTTAAAATTATAATTTTTGGGAATCTCATAATAAGGACTACATACAAAAAATAAATTTTAAATTTATTTTGATCCCCAAAAGGTAAATCAAAAGTTGTTTTTTTTCAGCATTTTGATAGGTGTAAAGGAGACTCCATTATAGGTATGGTTTAAAACCAGCAGGGTTTGATCAAACCCTTTTCAATTGGAATGCTTTAAATGAAAATTTTAAAGGCTTTAATCATTATATTTTATAAAAATATGTGATTTCAACAAAAATCAGAATCTCCCAAAAATTGTAAACCAGCTTTGTGGGATCACCCCGCTCCATATTCCCTAGTATTTGGTTCCAAAGGAATTCTACCTATTGAGGTCAAGATTCCTTCCCTAAGGGTATCTTTGAAAGGGCACATTGATGATGGAGAGTACCGAGTTTCAAGACTACATGAGTTATAATTCCTAGATGAGTGAAGACAGAAGGCTCTATACCATCTTCAAGCATATTAGAATCGCCTTCATCATAGCTATAATAGGAAGGTCTTGAACAAAAACTTTCACATTGGTGACCTAGTTTTAATAGAGAATCCTAAGAATCAAGCTAAAAGAGACAAACTAGGGAAGTTTGAACCTAACTTGTTAGGACCTTACATTTTCATAGAAGCCTTTGGATCAGGAGCATATCGACTCTCTACTCCTAAAGGAGAACCATTGTCAACACCTATCAATAGTCTTCATCTGAAAAAGTTCTACGCATAGTTTCTGGGAGCCATGTCTTAATTATAAAAAATACAAAAAAATCAAAAAATAAATTAAGAAAATCATTACCTAGGTGACAACCTGGCAAACAGGTGTCTTGGTAACATTAAAAAATTAGAAAATAAAGAAAATAGTAAAGAGAAATAAGTCATCCAATAGTGAAAACCACCTTGGTGGTGCTTTGGATAAGTACCATGGTGAAAACCTGGAAAATAGGTACCATGTGTAGTTGACTCTACTCTTTTTTCTACTATTATTCTAATCTGACTTCCCTACACATATCATTTATCCTTGTACAAATCGCTTATCCCTATACGTATCATTTATCCCTATACATATCATCCATCCCTGTACATATTATCTACCCCTATACATATCACCTATTTTATCCATCCATTTCTTGTACATACCATTCATAATAAATTGTAGTCCTTCCCATAACTTGGAATGATTGACATTGAGTGCATTTCATATCCCCCATCCAATACTATTCCTAATCAATTGGTCTTATACTCAACTAGGGGAAAACACTTGACTTGCATCATATTGGTTCTTACATTAGCTATCTTGAAGATGTAAAACCATCAAAAAATCCAAAAAACATTACAAAATGTCTTGAGAAAATCCAAAAACATTACAAAATGTCTTGAGAAAATCCAAAAACATTAGAAAACTTCAAAAATTAAAAAACAAATCAAAATACGTTGAAAATCCAAAAACATGGTCAAATTTAGTCGCACTCTTTAGTCTATGTCATTTGTCGAACTATGTTGCCTCTGTAACTAGACATAGGCAAGGCCATCTGCCGATGTGAACCTGAGGCATTAGGTTAGTCCTTTTAGGTTTGTCTGTATAAAATCATGATTCAATCCATTTGTCTATAATATGGTCATTGGTCATGTCAAACTACAAGGTCTATGTGTTTATAACGTAGACAAGGCCATTGATCAATGAGCCCCTAAGGCCACACTAGGTTAGTCCTTTAGGGTTCATTGCATGCACTACCACACATTCCTATTATCTTCATACAATTGAAGCTTTTTATAGTTATTCTTGTCATTCTAGTCAAACTATGAGGTCTCTATGTGTATAATGCATGAAACACCATCAATTAATGAGCCCTTAAGGCCGCACTAGGTTAGTCCTTTAGGGTTCGTCATCACACATAGTCAACTGTCAACACATTATATTAGGTCATGCATCAACAAGATTAAAAATTCAACAATCTCTTCAAGTTAGATCAAACAAATTTCCAAAGCTACAACTAATATTTGCTACAGGATGTGTCCTTCCTAAAAATAGACATCCTCAAAACAATCAACTTGTATCTCATTCAAGATGTGTACTTCCTAAATACAGATATCAGCAACACAATCAATCTATGCCTTATACAGGATGGTTCCTTCCTACAAATGGACACTGTCAAACAATCAACATGACCTTACATAGGTTACCACATCAATGGCATCCGACTCAATGCATTATATGATACGTGTCTTTCTGAAACTAGGCTTCAGTCATACCTTATATAGATAGTCATGACATCAAAACCAAACTCAATGTCTTATCCGATATGTGTATTTCCTAAAACTAGGCCTTATCAATCAATCATCTTATCAATCAAAACAATCAAAAAAATGGATCAAGTTTTGGAAAATATTTTATTAGCTTTGTGACTTTATGGCTTGTTTATCTTATCATTTCATTGGATTTTATGATAGGAATCTTGATACTAGCTTTCTCAAGGATGTCCCATGAAGGATTTAGAGAAGCAACGATGTATCAAAATTCTATTTTCTTTGATTGTTGTTTGTCGACTATCTTTTAACATTGTATTTTGAGTCATGTTACTAGTTTCCTCAAGGATAGATGAAGGATTTAGAGGAGCGATGATGTCTCATGGCCCGTCTTTTATTTTTTTGTTTTCTGTGATTTGTCTTGACAAAAAGACTGGGGAAATTGTGCCCTTAGTATGAGTTAAGACAATCCTTGTTTGTGGTTTCCTGTTGTTAGCAGGTGGATGACCATGCACACCTTGATCTATGTCATATCATGGTGTTTTTCTCCATTTGTATCAGTCCTACCCAATGATGATAAAGTGCAATGCCTTTAGTGATACAATGAAACATCAAAGATTGCTAATACTAACATCCATCTCAATTTTAAATTTCTTTTACTAATCTTTCTTCCCACACTAACATTTCTTCTTTCTTGTATTATGACAGAGTCTTGTGACACAAAAAAATATAAATCATCCTGCATATACATTCATGTAAGACATATCATATAATCATACATAAATCTTGCATTTAAAAAATACAAAAATATAGGCATTTATCATATCTAGGACATCATGGAATAATAGAAATTCATCATCATAGATTACATAACATAAGCATTATATGTACATAAAAAATGTAAATACATGCATCACATTACATCCATCATCAAATGTATAGCATCACATGTAGAAAACATTGTACATATAACATCATATTGCATCTCATAATCATAAATCACATACATAACATCCATCGACATCATAGAAATTAATGCATACATCATCACATAGAATCAACATCACATCATAGGCTGTATAAACACATCATAAAGTACATATGGTCATCCATCACATAGGTATATCATATAGACAATAAAATGCATGAATTAAATATTGCATGATAAATAAATAGAACTACATATCATGAGAATCACCACCAAAATCATATATATATATCACTCAAAAGTGTCACATCACCATGTCATAATGTATCAATAAATATGGAAACCCACAGGCTATATGATCATAATACAATGTCTTAGCACAATTCAAGAACTATCCCTATCTAGAACTATCACTAATCCCATGATGAGAGTGTGTGGATGAATGATTTCGAGATCCTCATGACCTATGATTGGAAGGATGCCTATCATATGGGCTAGATCTATGAGGCCCCTCAACACCGTCTGTGCTCACTATCCTGGTGTGAGTCCTGGTCTGAGACCTGCTGTTGCATGCCTGTGAGAAACTAGGAGTCCATCTCTTCAGAGGAACCTCTGCCTCATGAAAATCTTTGTAATAAGAAGCCCTCTCAATAGATCTAACTAACTCTCTTGTAAATGCATTTGTTGGCCCACTGCATAGAGCTCTGATCTCAAAAAATTGTTGCTTAGTCTCCTGTCTCCAATTTATAGCCTGATCTTTATCCATGTAGGCTCTATCTCTCTCTATCTGAAGTGAATTTTGCTCAGACATCAAAACTCTCATCTACTCATCCAAAGATGCAAGCTGAGCATGAAGTGTCACACTATCTAGATCAACTGCCTCTATATGATCCTATCTCACCCTCTCCAATCCAACATCATCATCCTCCAACTCCTCCAAAATCCTATTTTGGACCTAATTCTCTTGATCATCCTCCTCATCATCATCCTAATAGACACCATGCAAACGAAGGGCATCAATCTTAGTCTCCTCCCTACCTACCTCCTCCTCGGCATGCTCCTCTGGAACATCTTCCTCCACATGAACCTCATCCCTACCAATCTCAACATACACCTCCTCCTCACCTCCACCCATGTCTAGCATGTGAAAACCCTCTCCCTCTCGTCCCTCACATATAGGTGATAAAGGTGGACCTCATCCCCTCAAACCATTTCCATCATCACCACAACCATTGCCACCTTTTCGACCTCTGCCTCTACCATACCTATTGCACGGTCCTATCCCTCATTGCTCTACCAGCACATCCTGCTCTGGATCCATAAGAGGAATCGACCTATGAATGACCCGCCATCGATCATATGCCTCGGTGGTACCTAGATCTGCCAAAACATCTCTCCACCCCTACCACACTGGTTGTAGTGCATCAATATTTTCCTCGACAGTGGCCACTGGTATCTTGGCACCCTATAGTGTGATCTCTCAAGAAGATCTTGTGAACTCTGCTCTTCTTGAACCTCTTCGAACTGATGCATAACACGATCTAGCAAATGTTTCTCTATAATATGCACATGAGAAACTATCCATCCAATTAGATACTGAGTCTTATGGCAGGATGTCAAATGATCATCCTCATCAAACCACTGTGGACAATCCATATAGGGCCTCCATGTGAACTGTACCATGGTATCAATAGCATGTCTAAAAAATCTAGTATCTCCAATGTGATGCTGAGTATTAGCCCCTGCATAATGGAAGGCATATGGTGATCCCTGCTGCACATCAACTATAACTAGTGGATGAAAGATAGCAATGTGTTCCCATGCCCATACCATTAGGAGTGTGGTACCACAACTCATAGACTATGCCTCTCTGTAGGATATATCATGTAAATGAAAGTACAATATCGCTAGGAGACAAGGACCCCAAGCATAAATCTCTCACCTCTCTAGCATCCCGACCAGCATCTCCCCCCACCCAATAGAAAATCCATGACCTTGACGGTCAGGAAGGACTATGCCACCAATAATAGTACACAAAAGACAGTTTAATTGTCTATACCTCTGTGCTATGACATGCCACCTAATATCATAGTGGTCAATACCTAACTATCTAATGTCTCCATGAAGGTAATATCTACAAATCTCAGCAAAACCCATATGTGTGTCATACATAACTCTAGTACCTCTGATAGGTAATCTAAGGATCGTATAAACATCCTCTAAAGTGACTGTCACCTCTACAGTAGGCAGATGAAATGAGGAAGTCTTTGAGTGCTACCAGTCGCATAAAACAGTCAAAAGCCCCCGGTTTACTCGAATAGTGGGCATGAAAGTGACATGATACAATTCTAAATGCCATACAAAATCATTTTTGATCCGTAAACTGTCACAGAAGCATAAAGTAAATGGTCTCGATTCTCTGGTATAAATGGGATCTAATACAACTTGCAAAGGCATTATACATGCCTCATGTTAGCATCACATGATCTATTCTAGTCCAGAAAAAATCACAACCATGACAGTCAATTGCATCATTCTATTTGAAAATGTGTTTCAAAATTTCAATTGTCATTTAAATTTGCAAATGTGTCATACAATTTCCAATGCATGCAAAAATCACAAAATTCATGCAAAATTCAAATGCGTCACTTTACAATCATGCATCACAAACAACTATCCTGAATGCATATACGTTGAAACATTTTTAAATGCGTTATACTATGCTACATGCATCTATCTTAAAAGAAAATGCATTTCTATTTTACACATGCGTTGAAAATAAAAAAAATGTGTCTAAAATTTAAAACCCTACACTAGGCATCAACATGATTTTACACATGTGTCATTCCACATGAAAATGTGTTGACTACGCATTCACATGCAGCTTTTCAAAAATGTGATGCATTACAAAATTGCAATTAAATGCATTAAAATGCGTGCAAAATCAAATTTGAAAGGTTGGTTTTGAACACTGTACTAAGGGGTCCGCGTCGGCAGGCTGCCTGAATGTCAGGATCTCGCATGCACAATGATGAGTGTGTGGAATAGGTGACATGTCTATTGACTTTCTAGAGCAAAAACTCAAGTTTTTAAACTAGGTGGGTGAAAACGAATTAATTTTTCACCCCTTTTCTCTTTATACCTAGGGTTTTGGGTGGCAATTCTTCTAACCTTGTCTACTAGTTGAGTAAACTTCCAACTTCAATTGACCTATACATGTACCTAACACCTCCAATTTCATTTCTATCAACTCCACTACATTTTTGGCTATCAAATTGACTAATCAGGACTATTTCCAATTTTTTTTAATTTTTTTGAAAATTTGTCAATTTTCCTGAGGGGGCATAAGTTCACCTGTTTTACACCGGGGCATGACTGGGGCATATTTTTGATCGATTTTCTTTGACACAATGCTAAAATGACATTGTATCAAAGAGGGGAAAATGTAGACACCGAAATCTGGTCTAAGCTTGCGACTTCAATATTCTTCATAATTCATATTTCCATGGTCATAATTAAATAATGTCAATTATTTAATTAGTCTCTAAAGTTGTCCATTTCTTTATTATTTAAATAAATCTATTTATTTAATTAATTTACCTCAACCTAAAGTCATCTATTAATTAAATAATCTTAATTATATAATTAATTCACATTTTCTTTATTCTATCTGATTAATTAAATAAACATTTTTTATTTAATTATGTTACTAATTAACCTTATCATTATTTTCAAATTAAATAAATTCTTATTTAATTTACCCTTTATCATATTTCAACAATAATTAAATAAATTCTTTATTTATTTAATTATTCTTCAAATATCAAATCTCGAATTAAATAAATCATTTAATTCATAAAAATCTATTTTAATGCATTCCTCTATATTTAGGTAATTGTGTGAGTTATCTAAGTGTTCAATCTCGCTTAACTTGAGATCTATTTAAATTAGCCAGTTAACTCCAGGTTTAGTGTTTGAGTGGCTTTCATGAGTAATCTCTTTGTCATATCATTTTGTCATCTAGTTCTAATTCGTTTGCATGTACATGTGTATTAATTAAATATCTTTATTTAATTAATTAAATCTGTTGTGTACATTCAAACAGAGCATTGCTTTAATCCTATCTTTATCTTTGTCATACAAAGACTATTCTTTTGTTTCCAAATACCGAAATCAAAGATTAAATCATTATTTAATCTTTATTTTTGTGAACCAATGTCTTATACCTCCAAGAACACAACAAATGAACACATTAATAAGATTAAATGCAAGGTAGAATAGAGATTCCTCAAGAAATCCATTTGAATGTAAGAGAAAAGGAATGAAATGAAGAACAAAAAATACTTAAAACAAAGATATCAAATCATATTCTAAAACCAAGCAAACTCTTAATATATTGAAGGGGTTGGTGCCAATTTGATGTGAAAATTGGCCCTTTCCCAACTCCAATGATGTGATGAAGATGATTGATGAATATTGTGATCCACTTTGTTGAAGATTGATGAGTGCTCCAAGGTGAAATCTGAATAACCTAGCTATAAAACTCAGTGAGATGGATGAAGATGGCTATGAATTTGAGTATAGTAAGCTTACTCAAGTTGTGGATGATCAAATGAGGAATATAGCCTCTTATTTATAGAATATCAAGTTGAAGAGATGTCCAAAATGGAGCAATGTGTGTCTAAGAGTCAACCAATAGCAAGATGCCACTTGTCAACATGTGAATGGATGAATGATGTGTAAGTTTTGATCAATGTTCAACTTTGAAAATTGAATTTGATAAAGTGACATGTTTAGGGGGGATGCAAGATGAATTAAATGCCACTAAGTGGGAGACATGTAAGAGACAATGTAAGAGCTCATAAATGCTTTGTTGGATGGACAAGTCATGTGGGAGGGAAAATTAAAATTACAAGAATATTCCCTCAAAGATTCCATTTTGAATAAAAATGATGAATCAATAAATCAATTAAATTGATTTATGTGCACAAGTTGCAAAATCTAGAGAAAAGAGGATTAACATTAGCATTAATCATGGATTGATTAATTTAAGATGATGATTAGGTGATTTTGACTTTTGACTTAGATACTTGGATTTATTTAAATCAAAAAGGAGGAAATTGATGCACTATCCATTTAATTAAATACATTTGATTTAATTAAATGAATAAACTTTAGGAAATAATTAAATAAAGTGATTTATTTAATTACAAAGATAACCTTAGGAGATGAATTGAATAAACTTGATTCATTTAATTGATGGGCGAATATGATTTAATTAAATATGTGTGATGTCAATTTCATGTGTCTACATCTTGCCTCTCTTTGAAGCAAGGGTGTGTGGAGGATCATCATGGAAAAAATAGGCCCTTAAGTGGAAAAAAATAAGAAAAATCAGAGTTAGGAAACTTGACGTAAATATTTGAATAAGTTATCTATATTGTTTCAAAAATATGTAAGAATGGAGTTTGTAGCAAATTGAATGTAGTTTCTAAACTACTAGGTATATATATATATATTTTAAAAATCTATTTGGTGAAAATTTTAAATTTCAATGCAGTATACTTAAATTTCAAGGAAAAAATAAGAAGTTGGTGTCTGTCTGACCACCCTAACAAAAATAAAATGATAATATTTTTTTTATAAGATTCTAGATATAAGTAGAGTACTCATGTTTCAATGTGATGCATATTTTTTTGTAATTTTTTTCCAAGTAAATAATTAATTTTGAATTTTTTTATTACAACTTTTAAAAAATATAAAAATGCGTATGTCTAACCACCTTAACTTTGTCAAATCTTCACGAAATTCAAATTTTTAATTTTTTAATCCTATAGTATGTGAAGCATAGAATGTGATGCATGTTTCATATTCAAAAAATGTGATACCGTTTGAAAGCTATAAATGTTTTTCAATTAGCCTATCAATCAGGACTTTAGTCATAATTCAAATAGAAAATGAATAATAATTATTTATTAAATTCAAAGTAAAAAATAATTTATATTGGTGGAAAGCTGAGAATCTCCTCTAAATCCCTTTTTGTTTCATCAATTTTGGGTAAAAAAAAGTCGTCAGTCACATACCCTACATATACTCATCATATTGCCACTTTTTGGCCCATCATGATCCTGCACGTACCCGCAATGTACTTGATGAGTTGATTCAAAGAATAAAATTTTTTAATCAAAATTCAAAAATTCTTTGATTTTTTCGGATGCCCCATTGCTGCCCCATTGAATGAAGAATTATGCCAGTATATTGCCCCCTTGAGAGATTGAGTGAAAAGGTTCAATTTGAGGGTCAATCTCACGAAAAAGAGGTTCAAGATTAGTTAACTTGAATGTTTTATGTAGACAGTGATCGTCCATGGGTAGCCTCATCTCTACTTTGATATATTACACACACTTGATCCTAATTTTGTACCATGATAGTTACATTTTTGGTGATATATATATGAGATGATTATGATGTTTATATATAATGGATGATATGATGATGCATGGATGATATGGATGCACATGATATGATATGATGATGCTTTTATGATTTTTCAATGGATGATAAATGTATGGTTTATGAGAGGCCTAAAATAACCAATCTATATTATGCAATGATGGGGATGAAATAATGTGGTATGATTAATGCTTTCTATATGATATGATATAGATTATGTAGTATGTTGATGGTTTGTGGATGCAGGATGAATGCATTAGCGATGATTTATGATTAACTATCATGGTACCATATTTGCATGAAAGGAAGTAAGAAGAAAATAAGATGATGACAAGAGACACCAACAAGCCAACTTTATTAGAGATGATAATGATGATGATGATGATGATGATGGTGATGATGATGACGATTTTCTTACCAAGGAGTTGGGATTTTAAAAGGGCCAATTACCTTATGTTTGATAACATACCTAGGCATAATGCATCAAGGTATAAAGAACCAAGATGGCATTGCACCTAGTGTGATGGAATTTGACTCGACAAATAGATAGGAGTATTCTTGTTCACACCTGAAATACAAAAAAATTGCTAGGATGCACCTAAGAAAGAAAGTATTTGCCAACTTATATTACAAGAATGTCCAATAAGCACAGTAGAAAAAAGATAACGATTAATGCCCCATTCATTTCTCTCTAAATAATTTTGATTAGAATCATTGAGAGGTCATTGGAGTGAGCACAATAAGATAAATCAAAAAGAAAAAATAAAGTACACAAACAAGTCAATGTTCTTCATTCCACTGACCAAGGGGATGTGTTTTGATTAGGATAAGAATCCAAAGTGATATCCAAAATGATGCCCATTGTTAGAACGATATATCCCAGGACATGCATTGTATAGGATGATGATGGGTTGATAAGTTGTTTGATAGGCTTTTGATATAAGGTTGACTGACATGTTTGAAAATGATCAAGAGTTTGATTTTGCATTTAGAAGTTTGTTGTTTTCTTTTGATTTTGCGTTTGAAATTTTCTTTTGTCGATTGTTGTACTTGTTTCTATTTGTGTTGCCAAAGGGTGGGTGTGATGATTTTTTTATTATGGATGGGATTATTGCAGGTGAAGCAAAATGAGACTGATGGATTTTTTTCAAATATTTGGATGTTTTTGGTGTTTTGAAATGTTTTGAGGTTGGTTTTGGTATTTTTTGGGTTATTTGAATGTTTTTGGATTTTATGAGATTTTATGAATGCTTTTGGATTTTGATGTCTTGGGGATTGATCAAAGATTAGCCTTGCCTATGTTTAAGCATAGAGAAGATGTAGTTTAGATACCATGTTTTTGATGTTTTTCTGACTTTTTGAGCATTTTTGGATTTTCACATGATTTTGACAATTTGGATAAGGATGTGTTTGATGCTATCAGTGCTATGTTTTGGGATTTTGTTGAAAACCAAGCTAATGTTGATTGATTGGATTGATAGATTGATGATG
Organism: Sequoia sempervirens; assembly: GCA_007258455.2. Taxonomy (NCBI): domain Eukaryota; kingdom Viridiplantae; phylum Streptophyta; class Pinopsida; order Cupressales; family Cupressaceae; genus Sequoia; species Sequoia sempervirens. The sequence continues at coordinate 13,703 of VDFB02264136.1, read as the reverse complement.
ATCATAATGTTGTTGGGGATACACAACAATTCAAGGATAGTGTTAAGAAACATGAAGATTGGGAATGATATCCTGAGATGATGAGAGATTGATGATGATAACATTGTTGAGGATACACAACAATGCAAGGATAGTTTTAAGAAACACGAGGATTAGGAAGGACATCCTGAGATGATGATGGATTGATTGGATTTGATTGATCCAAATTTTGAAGCTTGGTTTGAAACAAATTTTTTTTGGATGATTTAATGTGACATTGAAGATGCGACTGATAGTGATTGTTTGGATCAATGTTCGATTAAAGATAAAACTTGATAAGGAACATCTTCTCGCCAAAATGTTTCAAGGGCTAGTGATTTATATTTTGGCTCAAAAATGCTTGAACAGTTTGATTTCACATTTGTCAATGTTCAGATCACCACATAAGTTGGAGGATATAGATCAAGATTTATTCCTAAAGTAAGATGCAAATATCTTCCCCCAGTGTCTAGCAATGTATGGAATGTCATGGGTGGATTCTTGGATAGGTGTATGGATGGATGGATATGGTAAGCATGGAAAGGATGCTAAGGATTATCTTGTGATAAGATATGGTGTACAAAGAAAGGATGCTCATTTGGATAATGTTTCATGTCTCAACTAACGTTGGATATGATAGGATCTATGAAAATGACCCATGTCAAGATGTTTACCAAAAGCAAGTGTAAAGTTTGCACCAAACTTTTTCAAGATCAAGATAACTCAGACTATGGATGTAGATATATGCAAATGGATTGGATAAATGGTTCATGGATGAATGGATTTATTATGACTGAGATGGATGGAATGTTGGATTTATTATGGATGGGATGAGATGATTCCACCTGAATTGGAGCACACAGATGCTCAATTCTACACATGATGCCTATTTTCTAGTTTTTCATCATGGTACCTGTCCAAAGCTTCCATGCAGTTTTCACTAGAGGATGATTTTTTTCTTTACTCTTTTCAATCCCTTTTTTGATTTTTTGGATTTTATGTTTTTTTTTTTTCCATGAAAGATTTTAAGCTCATGCTAAACCACCTGGTGGTTTCAATGTAGATTATCTTATCATAATGTTCCATCGATATCCCACTTGAAGAAGTTTCTTTGCTAAGATACGTGCACTTCAATACAACTTTTGAGATTCATGACCAACTTTATTGATACCAGAGTTAACTTTGTATTTATGTGCACATCGAGGTAAAGTGCATTCTGAATCCTTATGATGAAGGTTTGTTTCCAATACATGGTCAATGTGAGAATTGGATATCATGTATGGAGGTGTCGATGGAGTGTGTTTAGGAATAGAAGATGGATTGGTTGACAGCTTGGAACCTTTGACTCTCCGAACTTGGGAAGATGAGCAATGATGGGTGGATACGAAAGTGTATATGGAATTAGGACCAACTGCTTGATATAATTTGTATGTTGCTTGAGAAGCCTTCTTTTTCCTTTGTGGAAATATTTGATGGATACTTTTCCCTTTTTTATTTTTCCCCATAGTTTCTTTGACTAGTGGAGTTTGATAGGGATAATTTTTCTTTGTATTTTTTGGTATCCATATGTATTTGTTTTGTTTGATATGCTTCTTAGCTTCTTTTGCTTTGATAAAATTCTTTGTGCTTTGATTCAAAACCTTCTTTTGATGTTGGTCCCAATTCATGGATGGGGTGATGGGTGGATGAAGATTCATGATGTGGTTGGCTATATTATTGACATTGGTTTCACCATAAGGATTCTACGTGCCCCCTAAGTTGATGTTTTCTTGAAACAAAATTTCCCCCAGTATGGTGGTAGTGGCACCTTCATTCCTTGATTCTACTTGTTTTGAAATGTCTTGTTCAATAAGCCTTCTTTGATAAATGTTTACTATAGATGATGTTTCAATTTACTACTTTGCTAACTCAAGAATGTCTTGTTCTGTCGTACCCATTTCTCTGAGTGGATAATGTTGGATATCTTCATACATGATGTCCTCAGTCTGAATTTGGGACATATCTGATTCTGATGTTGATAACTCTATTTGACTGTAGGAATCAATAACCTACTCTTTTGTGTAATAATATCAAGAGTAAAGGAGTCCTATTCTAAATGAAGATCATCTATGTGTCCATCCACAAAGATGATTGTATCCATCCACAAAGATTATGTGTCCATCCACAAATATTATTGTATAGATAGGATAGTATCCATTAGATTATTGTAGTAACTTGACGATACAAATTTTTGATCTTGAATGATTTCGGTATTTCTTTTGACATGTTTTGGATCAAGTTCTTGACATGGATCAATTTCAAAGGATGGATTGCTTACAAAGGGTTCTTGGATGTCTTCATTAGGCATAGTAAGTGGCTCAATATCTTCTTGATCTTTGAGTGAATTTGGATCAAGTGTTGAGTTGAAGATTCCTTCAATATTGGAAATCATGAGGTCGAAGGATGTCAATATGTCTTGGAAAGGACCATTGCTAGAATTTGGTGAGAGATGTTGATCATGCTTTAGAATAAATTTTTGAGATATGTTATCTAACTCGTTAGGTGATGTAGAGACATTTTCAACATGATCATTGGTCGATGGATCGTTGATTACAGGATAAAATAATGTTAGCACTCCTTGAAATAGATCATGATCAGATATTGTTGAGGGATTATTATCATGATCAAAAATTGAATCTTGATGTATGTTGATTTGATCTTCGGATGAGGTAGAAACATCTTCCATGTGTTCATTGATGGATAGGTCTCGATCATGTGATTGTTGAGTTGAATCAATACATGGATTCATTAACATTTTGTTGGGATTTTGAACAATATTTTCTTGTTAGGCTTGGTATTTGGCTTGAGCTTGCACTTGCACTTGAGCTTGGGCTTGTGTTTGTTGGGCTTGTACTGTGGCGTGGGAAATTTGAGCAGCTTGTGCAACTTGTCAGTTTTGGTTTTGTTGGAGTTCCTTTTGATAAGCAACCTGTTGAGTGGCTTGCAACACAATCTTGTATTGGTTTGATGTGTTTGGTTTGGGTGATGGTGGTGGAAGAGGTGGTTTTGGAATAGCAATTTTTCTGGTGATAAGAGGTATCATCATATTGATGATTAGGATTTGAGTGGTGGATGGTGCGATCAATGTGGTTGGTCCTTGAGAGACCATGTTTTGAGGGATGATAGATGATGTGTTGGTTGCTTGTGCTATGGGGATGGTTGCCATCTGTTGTTGCAATATTAATGGAAAGGGGGGAGGATTTGGTATGACACCTTGATTGATGGTTGGGGGGATGTTTTGGATGAGCAGTGGTAGAAAAGGTAGCCCCAAACCAAGAGGTGATACAGATGTTAATGGAAAGGGTGGGAGTGGTGGGAGAGTGAGTGGCATGCTCCCTTGGGGAAATGATGACATTTGATCAAAAATGCCTCCTGGTCCAAATAGGTCACCTTATCCTTGTGAGGTCATGGGGAGAGAGGTTTGCGATGTTGCATTAAATTATGATGATGATGGGTCATTGTGAAAGGTGAGAGGGAAATATGGGTGTGATGGATTTTGAACAACATCTGTGTGATTTGCAAACATATCTATCCAAAATTTTACCAAGTGTGGGTTCAAAATGTTCATGTTTGGTATAGTTTTCCTTGGTATATTCACATTTGGCATGTATGGATTTGGTGGGATAATGTTGTTTATTTTTGGAAGACTTGTGCATTGATTATTTGGTTGATAGATTTTTAAGTTTGGAATTGGATTTAAATCTACAATTGGAAAAGGTGTTCCAAGATTTAGATTAGGTATACTCACATTTGTTGTGCCATTGAGGTTTGTAGGACATAATGATCCCATGTATGGATTGTATAAATGTGAGTTTTGAAAATCCATTGGTTTTGTAAGGTCTTGATAGTTTGGTTGACTTGGATTACTCATGATGTATGGCTCAATTTTATATTCCATGTTCTTCTTGTGTTTTGACCTTGTTGCAAAAGTGACCACTAAGGTGTTTAGGACTAATGATGAGATGAAGGATGAAAGGGGTTATTGATGTGGGTGTTGATTTTTTAGGAACTTTGGATCAATGCTAGACTTTAGGAGTTTTGGATTTTGGATTTTGGATTCGATTTGGATTTGGATTTTTATTTGGATTTTTGGATTTGGATTTGATAATGAACTCATAAAATCCAAGAGGTTAGATGTTGTCTTGGAATAAACTTGTCCACATGATGATAATTTAACTAGGTGTATGAGGAAGGATTCATCCACACACACTTAGCCAAAAAAAGTGATTTTGATGTTGATTTGAAGGATTTTACCAAAAGTCTAGTATGAATGATTTTTTCAATGGTTCAAAAGTTGTTTGTGAGATGGGATTTGATTATGGGATTTGATTGATGTCTGAGATGGATGAAATGATTGGTTGCTTTGATCCTAAATGAGCCTAAGAGGGAAATTGTTTACAAGACCAAGATATTGAACATGATACTTTTCCTTAAGAGTGGTTCAAACCAAAAGACCAATGCTTGCATGAAAACCATATGAGGGTGTGTGCAGGATCATCATGGAAAACATAGGCCCTTAAGTGTCAAAAAATTTAGAAAAATCAAAGTTAGGAAACTTGACATAAAAAATTGAATAAGTTATCTATATTATTTAAAAAATATGTAAGAATATAATCTCTATAATATTGAATGTAGTTTCTAAACTACTAGGTTTATTTTAAAAAATTATTTGGTGAAAAATTTGAAATTTCCAATGTAGTAGTACTTAAGCCCTGACCACCCCAACTACACAATAAAATGATAATATTTTTATGAGATTTTAGATATAAGTAGAGGACTCCATGTCTGATGTGATGCATATTTTTGTAATTTTTTCCAAGTAAATAATTAATTATGGTTTTTTTATTATAGTTTTAAAAAATATAAAAACTTCTTTGTGCTGGTCCCCGGGCTTAATTTTTAACTTGGTCAAAACTTCATGAAATTCAATTTTTATTTTTGTAATCCTATAGTATGTGAAGCATAAAATGTGACACATGTTTTGGATTTGAAAAATGTGATATATTTTGAAAGCTATAGATGTTTTTTAATCAACCTATCAATAAGGACTTTAGTCATAATTTGAATACAAAATGAGTAATAATTACTTATTAAATTCAAAGTAAAGCATAATTTATATTGGTGGAAAGCTGAGAATCTCCTTTGAAAACCCTTTTCATTTCATCAATTTTGGGTAAAAAGAAAGTCATCAACCACATACAAATCATATTGCCACTTTTTGGCCCATCATGATCCTACACATACCCATGACCAAAAGATACCAAGCACATGTGTGGGGTTCAATTGATTTAACTTTTCTTAATGAGTTCTTTTTTATGACAAAAACACTCTTGATTAAATTTTGAAACTAGATGTCCAATGTCCTAATTCTCTTTCATCCCACAAAGTGCATTGTGCGGAAATCAAGGAAATCAAAACAAAGGTTACCTAATGTTGACTTTAGTAGGAGAAAATTGAGATGAAATCCAAATGCTTAGAAGCCTCTAAGGATATGAATCCCAAGGGCAAGCAATAGCATGTTAATTTGTTCAAGGGTATTTTATTTTCCTAAAGGGTTTGAAACTTGATGCTCATGCTAAATGTTTGTTTTCCAATGTTTGTGAATAAGCAAAGTGTTTTGTAACCAAGAACAAGCACAATCCTATGGATATGAAAGACTATATTTATTGATTCCCCACTCGGACAACTCCAGCTATGCTTATTTTTTAGTGAATGGTTAGACACTTGACCCCACTGGCTCTCCTCCATGACACTCACTTATATGGGGCAACGAAGCATCAACACCCATGAAACTCCCATGACATGCTTTCCATTTGTACTAAAGACTGTAAAAGTGTGGGTCATCTTTGAAATGACCGTTCTTGCACCAACAAGTAGATAGGGATTTTGGACTTTCTACAAAAATGGTTTTAATTTAGACTTTCTATTCATATAAGTTGACCCAACGTGGTGAGAGACCACTACTTCCCTTCTTGTCAGAGCCAATCGCATGATACTGACATTTATTCCAATACCCACATTTATATCTTGACTAGAAATACTCTTGAGTTTAGAGTGTTACTGGTTGAGTCATTCCCTTGGGTGAGTACTTTTTCCCCAAGGCAGGCCCTCTAAGATAAACAATAGCGAGCAAACATATCCATAACTTGATCGATCTTTGTTGAGAAACAAAGAGAGAATACATGCAATAGGTTTTGGCTCACACTCGCAAGATATTTTATTCAATTTTAGTTCCAAAATGAAGTGTGGAGGCAATTACTTTATTGCAACCTAAGACCACCAAAAAGACTTTTGATTCTCAAGATTGCCATGAGGTGCAAGAGAAGTGCATACATCTTTTCAATGGTGTTAGTTTGAGTAAGCGATCATGAAAACAAAGTAGCACATGTTCTTTTTAATCCAACAAAGCAATAATGACTCATTTTTATAGCACCAAATGAAGTGTGAGAATTTTCCTTCTTCAATTATTAGCCCCAAACAAAATCTAGTTAGTTTGTGTCCTAAAGTTCATTTTAAGCTCCTTTTGTAACAAGAATTTAAAAAGTTCTTTTTAGAGCCCAAAATGAAACTAGTGAGTCCTAGGCATGAAAGATAACAAATATTTCCTTAAGAGGAATAGTGAATTCTCTAAGAGTGTTGAACAAACACTAGAGTGTTTAAAAACACTCAGTATCATGAAATGAGCTCATCATGTTTCTTTTCCTCTTCACCTTTGATCAATCCAATTTACAAGAAAATCAGTTAGGTTTTGCAAAAAGAGAGGTCAAGAAAGCGAAAAATAGACCAAATAACCAAATTTTGATAGAAGGCATGTGTTATAAATAGATTTTTACTTTCTACTTCCCTCCAGCGGTGCAATCCACGAAGGCATCATAGTTTGAAAACACCAGTGATGTTGTATAGCACCACTTACCAGTCAACATCTCTCTATAGCCAGACTAGTGAGCATGAAGGTGTCACTATTCTGGTTAGTGGTGCAATTTGGATTTTGAAAAGATTCTAGTGAGCAAGAAAGATTTAGCAGTTTTGTTTGAAATTTTGAATTTTGAGCGGGAAGTATGGAACGTCATAGTTTGAAGTTTACAATGGTGAGATATGGTGATGCTGAGTTCTCAGCGATGCTAAACAGTGATGTTGAGATTCCAACGGTGGAGTTTTTTGTAAACACACAAAAACACAAAAAAAAGCACAAAATTTTCTCAAAAAATGTGATTTGATCTTTTGGTTTGCCCTCCTTCTAGCACCAATAATGTGAACCAATATCCTATACCTACAAGAACACAAAAAATGAACACATTAATAAGATAAAATTCAAGGTAGAATAGAGATTCCTCAAGAAATCCATTTGAATGTAAGAGAAAAAGAATGAAATGAAGAACAAAAAATACTTAAAACAAATATATCAAATCTTATTCTAAAACCAAGCAAACTCTTAATCTGTTGAGGGAGTTGGTGTCAATTTGATGTGAAAATTGGCCCTTTCCAAACTCCAATGATGTGATGAAGATGATTGATGAAGATTGTGATCCACTTTGTTGAAGATTGATGAGTGCTCCAAGGTGAAATCTACATAACCTAGCTATAAAACTCAATGAGATGGATGGAGGTGGCTATGAATTTGAGTATAGTAAGCTTAGTCAAGTTGTGGATGATCAAATGATGAATAAAGCCTCTTATTTATAGAATATCAAGTTAAAGAGATGTCCAAAATGGAGCAATGTGGGACTAAGAATCAACCAATGGCAAGATGTCACTTGTCAACATGTGAATGGATGAAGGATGTGCAAGTTTGAAATTTGAATTTGATGAAGTGACATGTTTAAGGGGCATGAAAGATGAATTAAATTCCAAATGGGAGACATGTAAGAGACAATTTAAGAGCTCATAAATGATTTGTTGGATGGACATGTCATGTGGGAGGGAAAATTAAAATTGGAAGAATATTCCCTCAAAGATGCCATTTTGAATGAAAATGATGAATTAATAAATCAATTAAATTGATTTATGTGCAAAAGTTGCAAAATCCAGAGAAAAGAGGATTAGGATTAGCATTAATCATGGCTTGATTATTTTAATATGATGATTAGGTGATTTTGACTTTTGACCTAGATACTTGGTTTTATTTAAATCAAAAGGGAGGAAATTGATGCACTATCCATTTAATTAAATACATTTCATTTAATTAAATGAAGAAAATTTAGGAAATAATTAAATAAAGTGATTTTATTTAATCAAAAAGATAACCTTAGGAGGTCAATCAAATAAACTTGATTTATTTAATTGATGGGTGAATATGATTTAATTAAATATGCGTGATGTCAATTTCATGTGTCTACAATTTCTATTTCTAGTTTTTATCACTCATGTTACTATTAACAATTATAAGAATGCATGTCAAATCCTTTGATCTTAATCATTTGTTGATCTTTCAATCCTGGCCAGTCACTTGAATGATCAATTTTCTATAAATTGATCTATCTTTCATCATTTTAATCCTCTCAAAATCTTGTGACTTTTGGAGCAATTATCTTAAATCTTCGATGTTTTGTTATTATCATAATCCTTAGGCTATTCTTGCACAATCATTGAAAATATGAGGGAAAGTACACTACATAAGATGAAATGGAGAAGGACAACATAGGTTATCTATTGAGTTGCATCAATCTTTGGTGAGATTGTTTTATGTTTTAGCTTATTTCCTTTGTTCTTTATTGTTTGACTTTAGATTGCATTAGAGCTTGATTGCATTAAGTGTTCTTTTTAACCTTTGATATTTTCCTAATGTTATAGACTTCATCATTGAATCATGTTTAGGGATGTTTTTTCGCCATGAACAAAGTAGGAATCCAATAATATCTTGGTGGAGAAAACCAAAATACAAAGAAACAAGACCAAAACCCCAAAAAAGGGTAGTAAAACCAAAAACTAGATGAAAAGAAAAAGGTAGATCGAAAACCAAAACCTATTTACATAATGTACATGGAAAATACATACTTCAAGTGAAGTATGGCTTCAGGAATTTTCCATGTACTGGAAATTCTTGGAGATCACCTGTTAAACTTTGCATATAATATGAACCTTCTCCATGAATACTGCTAACCTGATAGAGCCCTAGTCATAAGGCATAAAACTATCCATGCTTTCCTTTGTAATCAGCCCTAGCATTCCACATCAGGACCATGCTCCAACTTTAAAATTTCTATACGAATATTTCTTTCCATACAACCTCGTCACCTGCAACTACAACTTTAAATTCATTTTTTTTTCTTCACTTCTTGTTTCATCTAGTTGTGTTAGAACATTAAGTATTTGTTGCATATCATCTATGATATCATCTTCATACTCTTGGATGAATTTATATACTTACAAAAAATTGTTGGTTGGCATCCTAGGCTCAATGCCATATACCAAGTTGAATGGAGGATGCCCTATTGCCTTCTTGGTGGTATTTCTATCTGCCTAAAAAGATTGTCTTAATTTGGATTCCCAATCCTTCGTATTATTATGAATTTCACTTTTGATGATCTTCAAAAAACTCTTATTACTAGATTCATCTTTTCCATTACCCCGAGCATGATAAGGGGATGATTAGGAAATCTGTATTCGATACTTGTTACAAAAACTTGTAAATTCTTCAGATCTAAAACACATAGCATTATCTATTACAATCTTTTTTGGCACATCAAATTTGATGAAAATATTATTCATTAAGAAATCCACAACCACTTTACTTGTAGCCTTCCTTGTAGGAATTCCCTCAACCAATTTTGTAAATTAATAAGTGGCTACCAAGATCCAAGCATGTCCCACATTGGATTTCTCTGCAACTTCCACTATTAAATCAATTCCCCACTACTAAAAAGGTTCTTGGACTATGAATGGTCTAAGGAGAAAGTTCCTTGAGAACTTTAGCTTCCCTAAAAACCTTTCGAAAAAATCACAAGTCTTCACTAATTTGTGAGCATCTTTAAATAAAGTAGGCCACCAAAATTATACACTCAATTCCTTGTGTGTAGTAATCATGGCCATATAGTGACCACCACAAACACCATTGTGCATCTCTGTTAAAATTTTCAAGGCTTGTTTCCCATCAACACATCTAAGCAACACCCCATCTATACCTCTCCACCATAATTTGTTATCAACTATTAGATATCTTATTTCTTGTAGTTTCAATATTATTTTCTCATTATCAATCATTCCCTTAGGACATGGAATATTTTGGAAGTAATATATAAGGTGTCTATACCACCCTACTATCTATAGATCACACATAGGAGATACAATAATACAGTTAACATTATTTACCTGATTTACATATAGGTTAGTTTCTACCATCAATTTGGCTAATCCATGTCCTCTAACCAACTGAGTGATTTGAACATCAATGTTGAATTCCTAAATTTTTTTGATCCATCTACATCTCCTTCCTGTGACCTCTTTCTATGTACAAATGTCCTTGAAAGTAGCACTTGGAACATAAGAAATAATTGTTTCACCAACCAGATATGTCCTAATTTTTTTTGTTTCTTTCACCAATGCATAAGCCTACTTTTAGTCATATCTTATTTCAATTCATCTACCTATAATGAATTACTAAATAATTCTATAGGCTACTCATATCCATCTTCATTTTTCTACTTCAATACTACAACAACTATATGAAAAGAAGCAAAATAGAATAGTTAAAAAAGGTTTTGAAAAGTCTGGAGACTTCAAAACTAAGGCCTCTTTAATGGCTTGCTTTATATCCTTGAAATATTTTCTTGGTTTCTCACTCCAAGCTACCTTCTCTCCTTTCCTCAACATTTTTGAGATTGGCCTAGTAATCTTTGCAAATTTTGTTACAAATCTTCTCAAAAAGTTGATTTTCCAAAAAAAAAGATTTGATAACTTTCACATTCTTTGACTAAGGAATCTTTACAATGTAAGCCACCCTCCTTGGGTCTATCCTTATCCCCTCTTTGGAAATTATATGCCCCAAAAATTTTATTTATGTCACTCTAGAAGCACACTTCTTGGGATTGAGAGATATCCCATACTCCAAATCTTTGAAAAATATCTTCTCAAGGTGCATACGGTGATCTTCCTCTTTCATGAAGTATGTAGTAAGGTCATCTTGATATATTACCATAAAAATATCAATAAAATCAGAAAAAGCCACATCCATAGCTCTCTAAAATGTTGCATCAACATTAGTCAAGCCAAAAGGCATCATGAAATATACATATGTGCCCCAAGGAGTTTTAAATGTAGCATTATATTTCTCTAACTCCTTAACCTTTACTTGGTTATACCTAGAAAAACCATCCATCATTGATAAAACCTCATATCCAGTCACCTTTTGTCACATTGCTCCCATTTTTGGTAATGGATAGTTATCCTTCAATGATGACATATTTAAATTTCAAAAAACCACACATAACCTAATTTCACCATTCTTTTTTATCACTGGCACCAAATTTGACACCAAACTAGAATGTCTAATAGGCTTGATAATCCGAACATCTCTCAATTTCATAAATTTTACTTGCATTTCAGGTGCCAAAGTTGGGTTGATTGATCTTTCTTTTTCCTAAAGGGTTTTGCATCAGTTTTGAGAGCTATATCATGTTGAAACAACTTTTCTCTATATATATTTAAGTTATCATAAGACCCAGAAAATACATCTCTATTAATTCTCACAAAGAACAAGCACTGGCTTTGACGGGCTTCCATCTTCCTTCCCAATGAGAATTTTAGATGGGTATATGAGGGATCATGATGTAAAAAAAGTGGCAATGGCCATGATGGGTATTTAGGTATGTATTGAGGACTTTACCCAAAATTCGATGAAATGAATAGGTTTTAAAGGAGATTCTCATATTTCTACCAATATAAATTATGCTTTACTTGAATTTAATAGATAATTATTATTCATTTTCTATTTGAACTACAGCTAAAGTCCTGATTGATAGGATAATTGAAAAACATCTATAGCTTTCTAATAGTGTCATATTTTTTGAATCGAAAACATGCATCACATTCTATGCTTCTGTTTCATAGGATTAAAAAAAAAGAAAAAAATGAATTTCATGGTTTTGACCAAGCAGGTGGTAGTTAGACATAATGAGTGTTTATATTTTTAAAGTTGTACAAAAATCATAATTAATTATTTACTTGGAAAAAAATTACAAAAAATATGTATCACATCCTGACATGAGTCCTCTACTTGTATCTAAAATCTTATAAAAAAATATTATCATTTTATTGTGGTTAGGGTGGTCAGACAGACACCTACTTCTTATTTTTTTCCTAGAATTTAAGTACTACTACATTGAAATTTCAAATTTTCACCAAATAGATTTTTAAAAAAATAAAAACAAACCCGGTAGTTTAGAATCAGATTCAATTTTCTACAAATTATATTCTTACATATTTTGAAATAATATAAATAACTTATTCAAATTCTTAAGTCAAGTTGCCTAACCTAATTTTTTTTGAATTTTTTTACCGCTTAAGGGCATGTTTTTCCATGATGGTCCTCGTGACATACCCAAGAGTATCTCTCAAGCATCTAAATTGACTTCTTCAAGATCATCCATATGGGTGGAAATATTCTTAAATTTTTTTTTTTTGAGGTCATCAAAAACTATTTCCAAAGCTACTAAACCTTTAGGATTTTTTTTGGTTTTGATTTGAATCACCTCTTTGCAAAATACTATCTATTTTCCATCAACCACTTCAAAAAATGCTCCAAAATCAATTTTAAGACTTTCATTCTTGTCTATATAATGTAGGAACTTCAATATGTCTTCATCATCATTGAACACCTGCCATTTTTTAATGTTGTTAGGAATGGAAGGCCTTGTTTGCACCACAACCCTTGAGATACCATCAAAAGTTATATCATCTAGCCTTAGTGCTATATTTTCCAAAAAAATTTCCATAACATTTTTACTTATTTCTACCCATTCAATTCCAAAGGTGTCAAACATCTCCTCTGAATCCCTTTCCATGGGTAGAAGTTTCTTTTCTTCTTCTTCTTGAAATTCTTGAACCTTGAAGTTATCAATGTCCACATCAACAAAATGAATATGCTCATCAGGTTCTTTATCCTCAATCATATATGTAGTTGTGGGATCCCTATGAAGTTTATCATTGTTTCCATCAATAGGGATAGTAGAAAAGGACATATCACATTGTATATTTCCTTAACTAGTAGTAGAAAACTTTCTAGATAAAAGAATCCTATAAGTAGGAGAAATATCTACCATCATTTTACTAATATTTTTTTTCTTCTTGATATGCTACTAATCTCTAAGGTACCTTTGCTATGAACCCTATGACCGACACTTCTCTAGAATCCATTTAGCTTAGAAGGGCCCTGAATCACATTTGAATGTGTAAAACACATTACAACACTAGATCAAGTTCACTTGATTTACAAGCCTTCCAAATTTAATGTGAAGATGTAAATAAATACATTTTACAACATTAAATTAGGACAAAGTTAGGTTAATTTAGCTTTAAAAGGGCCCAAGACCCGACTATGTGTAGGATCATCATGGAAAAAACAAGCCCTTAAGTGGTGAAAAATTCAAAAAAATAAAAGTTAGGAAACTTGATGTAAAAATTTGAATAAGTCATCTATATTATTTCAAAAA
>VDFB02264135.1:0-15193 GCA_007258455.2 Sequoia sempervirens | reverse complement strand
CTAGTCTGCCATCACAATATCCTCATCCTAATCCCCCATCCATATCCTCTTATCTCAATCCTTCATCCGCATATACCCACTACCCTAATCTTCCATACCAATCCGCTCAGCCTAATCCTACATTCACATCTTCCTATCCTAGTCAAACACACCCACCAACTTATCCTAATCCGACACCCACAATTCCCTATCTCCATCCACCACCTCAATCTTCTCATCCTAATCCACCATCCCCATACCCTTACTACAATCCACCACCCGTGTCCTTGTGTCCTAATTTACCATACCAATACCCCTATCTTAACCCTTCACCTAATCTCCCATCTATTCCCAGTCCTGCATCCAATCCCATTCCCCTATCTGATCCTAGCCCACCAATCCCTAGTCCTAATCCCCCACTAATTCATAAACCTTCATCCACTCCCACCTCGCCATCTCAGCCTAGCGTATCCAAGTTTCTCCAAGGACTTATAACAAAGGAAACATCCCCCACTCCACACATTGTAGTCATGGAACCATGCCATCCCATCCCATCATCCATGGTTGTTAGTGACGAGACCCTTCTCCATCCAACACCTATCATTGATGATACCATCACATCCTCTGAATCCACTAAGTCCCCATCTCCTACCATCACATCCCTTGAATCCACTGAGTCCCCATCTCCTACCATCACATCCTCTAAATCCACTGAACACCCACCCCCTACTCTGAGAGTCGTTGAACCTATCGATGACACCCAAATCCAATCCACTTCTTCCACTCCTAGTATCCATTCCCAAGAATATCTTGAATCCTCCATCCTTCCATCTTCCCCACTTGCAGAGTCCCCCAATGAATCCATTATCATACCTCCCGCACACGATGAATCATGCCAAGAGCCTGATCCAAAGTATGCCAACATATCCCCTCCTCCAGATCAAGGTCCTACCATCCCATCTAGTCTATCGCAAGATCACAGTCCCCCATCCATTCCATCCCATCATCCTCTTGACATTCAAGATTCTACCGCTCCATCTCCGTCTCCATTGCATGAGCCTGCTACCACAAAATCAGATCCTATCATATCCCCTACTCCCTCTCTAGATACAACCCATCCAAATGTTTCTATCCCATCATCTCCTTCTTAGGATCCCCCATCATCACCTAAAAATGCTATCCCCACACCGCTTGCATATCCCCTTGGTACTCTCACATTCTTCCATGGTGGTCTCCTTGCAGATGAAAAACACAGTGTATATACCACCCATCATCCCCCACCTAATAATGGACTCGCATCATGTTTTCAAAATAACAAAAATCCTATCATGGATCGAATGCTCAAGAACATGAACTATCAAGGAAAAGGTCTAGGCCTTCACGAGCAAGGTATTTTAGAGCCTATCCAAGTCAAGGAACAAATCTGCATGCAAGGTCTTGGATCTATCCCCCAAGATTCACAATCTAAAGATGTTGGTACAACCTCTAGACATCCTCAACGAGCCTTTTCCAAAAGAAATGTTGGCTCTTCCCGTCGCTCTACCAAATCATATGCTGCAATCCCTCCTCCTCTATCGTATCGCCCCAAAACAACCATCCATATTCCTCCTTCATCCACTCCATCCATTTTGGGTCCTTACATCCCTCCATCCACAATCTTCCATCCTTCATCTACTGCATCCATTTTGGGTCCTTACATCACTCCATCCACCAGCTCCCATCCTTCATCTACTCTATCCATCTTGGGTCCGTATATCCCAAGATCACCTCCTCCATCTCATCCCTTCACCCATCCAACACCTATCCATGTCATCCATCATAAACATCCCTCTCGCATATCCCATAATCAGGATCAACAAAGGCACATACCTAAACATCCCCCATTTACACGTAATCCCCATAATCCTACCCCCATTGCTCCACATCATCCATCTTCTCACACCCATCCCATTGCTAATAAAGGCACTTTGGATGCTAACATAAAACTGCATAAATCCAAACATTCACAGAATCTAAAGCTCCCCATGTCCCCTCTAAAAGACATGGTAAAGAAAAGAAAAACAAAATCCCAAATCAGAATCAAATCTATAGCTCGCAAAGAGCCAGCAAAGCAAAGATCAAAACCATGTGGATCCCAAAGAAAAAAGATGCAATGCCATCAAATGAAAAATCTGTAAGAACATCCAAAGTTGCTAATCCAAAAGCTAACCATACCCACCTTTCATCTCCTAAGTCTGTTTTGGGTCCCTATGTCCCAAAATTCACTATTCCCTCTCCTCCATTATCCCCACATTCTCCATCCATTCATCCTTTTATCTTTTCCCATCCATCACCACATGTGCCAATGTTGGTCCTGAACTCATCTCCCCATCACGCATCCACCCCCTCATTCTATCCATACCATTTCCAACATCCCACCCATTATCCCCCGTATCTTCCCCATCAAATCCCTCTAATTCATCCTCTTGCATAATCCATTTATCCTCATAAGGTTGTACCAACATCCAATAGTCGGTTCGAACATGAGCTCTTCATACCTGATAGAGAACTTGATGCTTGAGTCCTCCATCCATATCCTTATCGCATTTCTTCTAAATCCACTTATTCACCTCCCTATCCTTATCCATCTCCTTCCGCATACTATCCAAAAAGTCCAAAAAATCCAAAAAAGTCAAAAATAAATAAAAATAAATAAAAAATCAAAAAAATAAAATAGTAAAGAGAAATAATCCGTCCAATGGTGAAAACTTGGCAAACAAGCGCCTTGGACAAGTACCATGATGAAAACCTGGCAAACAGGCGTCATGCGTAAATCCCCATCTACACTTGGGGGCAATTTCCTGATTTGCATTCCCTCCATCCGCTACGCTTCCTTCTACGCTTTCGGCTATGCACCTATCTTCTTGCTATACATCGTTTTCATCCATCCCCATCCATCCTATCAAGCTTACACATCCTTCTTGGCATATCTCATTTATCCCAATCCTTCCATCCTCCTTGTGATCTTGATAACAATGGGACAAACATATACGCATGCTTTGGGCACCTCTTAGCATAATCTCCCTCATCCGCACACTATCCCAACTGTCATTCGCACTCGTCTATCTTCCTGATCCACCTGTCATGCTACCTTCCATGCATCCTATCTTCATCCATCTCACTCTTTTATCTTCCCATCCACTTGTCTTCCATCCCTCATGCCTCCTCACACATGACATATCTAGAGTGGGGGCATCTATCTTCCTTTGTAATGTAGTCCTTGGAGACATTGTTCATTCCATCCAAGAACTCCCTTCCATTCCCCTCTCCTCATTTCCTTATCATTATATCCCCATCTCCATCCTCATCCTCCCATCCAATCCACCCAAACAATCATTTTCCTCCCCACATCCTCTCCCCTCCTCCCATCTCATAATCCCTCGCAACCCAATTCCATCTACCTCTCATCATCACTTCTTCTTTTACACATCTTTTCAATCTTGCTATAGCCTATATCTCATCATTCATCATCTCATCATCCCATCCCTGAGCTTCGTGATCACCACCATCCTCCAATCCAATCCCACTGGTCTATCTTGTCCCATCGTGTCGGTCCAATCATTTTAACCTCTTATCTAGGGTTATCTCATCATCTTTCATCCATCACTTGTCTTTGGCATGCCATCGAACTACGTTGCCCCTGCGCTTTCACGTAGGCAAGGTCGATCATTTGATCTGCCCCCTGGGTTCCATCATCGGTCTTTCTGTTCTGTCCATCCAATCCTCTATCATCTATCATGTTCCATCCATCATCGATCAATACTGTCCACTTTTCTCCTGTTCTCCATCCTATCTTGGTCATCCATCAAAATCTCCATCATGAATTACGTCATGACCTTTTATTAGAACTACGAGGGCTCTGGCTTCCACGTAGGCAAGGCTAATCTTGATGATAGAGCCCTAGGTCGCTAGGATATTATGCGCCTTGTCAATGGAGTCTTGTTTCATAATGTCTCTAGGTGTGTCATTATCATCCAAGCTACACCCTTATCCAGCTAGATCTTAACAAATGAGATTCACTTGTATCATCAAATCCAATCAATTCTGAATATCCTGTGTCATATCAATATTTTAATTTAGTATCCATCCTTCGGTCTCAGCGGATGCATCCTTCTAATAGACCTCACCAATCCCACATCCATCCCTGGCAAAGGACATTTGAAATTAATTGTGATCTTTTGATGCTTTTGGCTTTTGTTTATCATTTGAGCTCCCCTATCATCACTTGTCATAGTGTAGTCATCATATCATGAGGGTGTGCTTTTGACCTAGTCAACATAAGGGAATTAATATCTTGATCTTTTCTATCTTCGGTTGTCCCCGTAGTACCACAAGATCCACGAAGTCTTGTGTTGTTTGGGGCATCCTTGTGTGCTTATTGGTTGTCCCAATGCCTGGCTCAACCAAAGCCCTAGTGGCTTTGGGGTGTTGGGATAACCTTCTTGTTTGTTGTGTTTTTTTTATGCATTAGACACTAACCTGCCTTGGTCCCTCATACCTTGGCGTATCGTGTCTTATGCTATAGCAAAATCCGATTGCTTTCGGGCGATGGAAAATTGCATTTTATATTGCATTTCATCTCTCATCCTCCAAATAAGCCCCCCATCCATTTCATCCCTTCATCATGCTCTCCCCTCCCCAATCTTCCCGTCACATTGCATCATCTTCTTCAACTCCCCTTGCATCATCTCATCCATTTCGAGCACACTGCATTGTTCTCACGAGAACCATGTCTCCTAGGGCATCCTTCATCCCTAATTTTCATCATCTTTTTCCCTTCCTAATCATTCAAAGGAATGACTGGGGCATCTTTTCCGATCTAACCATCTTCTTCTAAGTTCTATGTTTTAATATTCTTTGAAATGATGCTACTTCGTAACACCATCTCAAAGAGGGGCAAAATGTAGATGTCTAAATTTGGACACTTAATTTATCCAAATTTATCCCCTTTAATTAACATCCTTAAGTTCTTCTAATCCCTAAGGTATTTAATCAATAATACCTTATCTTTTTAATCCTCCTTCCATCAATTGAATTAAATAAATATTCCATTTATTTAATTCCCTTCATGTCACATCCTCCATCATTTTTATCTTATCTTAATCCTTCTTCTAAATCCCATCATTAAGGTGTGCACATGCCTAATCCTTGATTAGGATGTGTCACATCCTCCAACTTTTGCAAGTTGGCCTCTAATCTCTCTTAGCCACCTAAACCCCCTCTAATCCTTCATTACTCTTCCCCATGTGATCTTTGACTTGTCACATCAAGTCACATGTGAGATCTACCCCTCTTCTAATCCTCATTAATTAATCTAATCAAGTACTTGCACAATCCTAATCACCCTTTTCCAGTCCATTCCATTCCTTCATTCCATTCCATTCAGATCATTCATTGATCCATTCCTTCCATTCCATCCGATCTTCACCTTTTAGGGCTTCATCACATGCCACATGTCAAGATGTGAGGGCTTGTGAGTTCTCAACTCACCTTAGCCCTACATCTTGATATTTGGTGGATCAATCTCAACCGTCCATTTCCCCTAGGATTTCCCAAAAATCCTATAAATTCCCCCTCTTTTCTCTCATTTTGGGAGAGATCACTTGTGCTAGCCAAACTCTTGCAGTTTTATTTCTCAACCTCTACTTAGCCATTTTCACATCTTCATCCATTTGCATCCATCTTCACATCCTCATCTAGCTTGCATCTTGCCATCCAAGGAGCATACACATCCAAGATCGAAGGGCCAACCAAAGGATCGACTCAACACAAGGTATAAAGTTCCATTTCGTGGCTTTGTCTTGTTTTGTTTCCAACTTAGGCTAATCTCGAAGTGTAGGTTGTTTTAAGTTGTTTATTTGCACTCTTTAACTTGTTGCTTGTTTTCTAACACCTATTTCGACCTATCACAGGATGCTTATGTGTTCTATACTGTAGAATACAAATCTAAAGTGCAGATGCAAAATTTCACTATTGTTCAAGGAAATGAAGTGCAATAATGCAAGCTTAAATGAGCTTTTCAGTACTACAAGTTTTAAAACCCTAAGATACAAATTAAACAATGAAACATGCAATGTAATGTTAATATAGGCTATTCATAGGATGTAAATGCACTTTAAATCATAAATAGGATGTTCTAAATGGATGTTCACCAAAATGAACCATAATTTTTTGGGGATAGGCACTCTCTTACACTTCTAGGGTTTTGTACCTAAAAGGAGAAAGGTATCCCACAAAAACTTAGAGGTTTCACTCAAAAATAATCCAAATATGATTGAAATATATCTAAATAGAATTCCCTAAATGCAAATAACTGATAAAAGAGATAGATTGTGTATGAAAAACTAAGGAATATTTACACTTTGTTGGAAAACAAATTGTGATATGCAAAAAGAGAGATTGAATACAATATAATACAAGATAAAGAAGCCAAATAGAAAGAGTGCACCTGGAAACTGATAGAAGCCAGGGTGAAGACTATAGATGTCTCTGAAATTCTAGAAAATTTGATTTTTTGGCCAACTAGGACACTTATGCCAGGCTGGGAGACTTATTCCCAAATTTGGAAAACTACTTTGAGGCTCATTTCAACCAAATGGTATCTAGATCTATAGAAACTTCTAACAAACATGTGCAATGGGACTAAGTCACCACTAATGGTGACTTAGTCCACTTTGAATTTTCTAAAATCGAAAAGTGGAAGTTGTGTAGACACATAAAAATGGCCTAGACCCACAAACCACATTCTTCTTTGTCAAACATCCTCCTTGAATAATTAAATTATTTAATTATGTACTAATATCATAACTCCTAACTATTTCCTCCTGATTATTTAAATAAATAAACTTCATTTATTTATTTAAATTTGTCAATAATTTCCTATGTCTCTCTATAATTAAATAAATTTCTCAATTTATTTAATTATTACTCACTTTGTACTTTCCTCTACAATTAAATAATTCTCAATAATTATTTAATTGTTCTTTTGTCCTTTTCTCTAAATTTAAATAAAATTATTTATTTAAATTGCCATTTCCCACTTCATATTCTCTCTCCAAGTAAATAATTTAAAATCATTATTTACGGTCACATGACCCCACCACTTCTAAATTAAATTAATTTTTAATTCAAAAGGTCAACATCACTTCTTGAATCAAATAATTTTAAATTCTTATTTGATCCTCCAGCAACCTCTTTTTCCATGCCCGATATCTCCTTGTCACATGCATTCTTGTCCTTTGATTTGATTTTTCTAAAATCAAATCTCAGCCCTTCATTTCAAATTTTACCCTAATGTTTCCCTAACCCTAATTGATGGTTGTCACATATAATTTCAAGCTTTGATCTTAGGGCATCTCTCATTTGACAATCTTGGCCATTCATCTAAAATTGGCTTTTCTATAAAACGGCAATTTTTACCTCATTTGAACATCTTATCATCTCTCACACTTCACACCTCTTGACTTTGTAATTTCATGCTTCAGACTTTAGGCTTGGTTCATACTTGCATACTTTCATTTTTAGCAATATAGAATCCTTCAATATTTTCTTAGGTCTTAGTCATAGTCATAGTTGCTCAACAAAAATTTGAGTGCAAACACTATTTTGCAACAAATGGAGAAGGGAAATGAAGGTCAATCATGGAGGGCTTGAAGACTTTTTGTGAGATTGTTCTTTGTTTTATGTTATTTTACTCCATTGTACTTCATTGTTTAGCTAGGGTTTTGATTATGCATTTGATATTATGCTAACCTAACTTTTTTCCTTAGTTACTTTGGTGAACCCGATGCCAAAACACTTTTTCTTGTAGATTTTTGTATGGTTTTTCATCATTATTATAGGTACACGTACGAAATGCCACAATCGCAACTTTTTGAGCCACATTTGATGTTTCACGATGCATTTGCTTTCAGGAACGACACATCCATAGTATTGAGCCACAAATCTGATGAACAAAATGATGCATTTGATTTCTTGAGACACATCTGCGAGCTAGAGAGATGCATTTGTTGTTGCAATGCATTCACTTTGCAGAACAACACATCTACCTAGTAAATTTTTGCTTTACGATTTTGACAGAATTTTCTAGATTTCTTCTTTTTTGTTTAGTAGATTAGGGGTTTTTGGGTTACTAGTATGTTGTTTGCAACATGTGACAAGTTGAAAGGAGTTTCTAACATTTGTTTGTTAATTTTTATAACTCTTTTACAATCTTAAAGCAAACAAACAAACAATTACAAAGAACTTGCATTTACATTTCATGGCTTAAAATGAACATCCATATTCACTTATGGATTTAAAATGAACATAACTTGTATTGAAACTCACCAAGGCTAAAATTTATATGCATTTTCATGGCATTGGATTAAAATGAACCTTACTTGTCTCACATTAAGTTGGGTTTAAAATGAACAAAGTGTTTTGTGTGTCTTGTGGCCTAGTAATAGCTTTTTAATTGTGTATGCAATTCTCTTACACCTTGTGTGATCCTGAGAAACAAAAACACTTAGAGGTTGTTACTTTACCACCCCTCACATTTCAATTTGGGCATTAAAATGAACAATTTTTTTCAATTTGTGTAACCCCGATTCAATAATAAAAGTTTCATCTCCCCTTGCACACTTGTGTGATCCTAGGTGCAAGAGAATTTTTTATTGAATCTAGGAATTGGTCCTTCCTTGGTGGGAAAAATTACTCACCCCAAGGTGACTCAAATAGGAAACAAATCTTTTTAGCCAAGCTACTCTTGACCGATATACAAATGTGAATCCTAACGGAAAACTTAGGATTATATGTGCATATTTGTTATGTGAAAAAGTTTATCTAGCCTCATGCATAGCCACCTGAATTGGTGCCTAAAATAAAAACCTCTTGTGTAGTTTCCAAAATCCCTTTCTATTCACTAGTGCAGCAACAGTCGTTGCCAAGCCATCCCACGTTCTCGTAGTTCTTAGTAGAGGTGAAGAGTCTGTCATGGGAGATTCATGAGGGATCAAAGCTTGGTTGACCCAGAGAAGTGAGTTCCATGGAGGGGAAATAGTGTGGCCAAGCTTCTAAGTCACCCACTAAGAATAAGCGCGACTAGAGAAATCCAAGTGGGAATCTAGTGGATATAGTCCTTGCCATCCATAGGGTTGTGCTTGTCTTCATTGTGCATTGTTTTCAAACATTCAAAGAAAAAATCATGTGCTTTGCAAGTGTTTTCTAAACCAATGAACACATAAACATCCTTCACAAATCTGGAACAACACATTCAAACTAAAATAATATCCAAAATCTACCAAAATTACAATGAAAATAGACTTTATCTAAATTGGAATGCATTTGAGACTTTGTGCAACACATCTGATATGCTAAACTGCATTTGACAAACAAAAAAATGTATCTACCTATACCAAAACACATTTTTTGACCTGTGCAATGAAATTGGCCTAATGAACCACATCTATAATTTGAAAACACACATATGACTGTGGTGCAACGCATTTGCTTCATAGAACAATGCACTTGACCTGCTAAACCACATTTGTTGTCTTAAACAACACATCTGACTATATTAAAATTCATTTGATGTCCAGAACAACGCATATGACATATCGAACCGTAGTCACCATCTGAAATAATGCATTTGATAATCCTACAACGTAGTCATCATCTAAAGCAACGCATTTGCACCCTGCAACACAATTGATACCTGAAACAACGTATTTTCCTATCATTTATAAAAATCACTGTCACTATCCAAATTTGATACCAAACACTTTCAATCTATCCCTAGACATATTTCCTTAGTGGTCTCTATTCAAAACTAGAAAAAACAACATAGTTTAGGTCACATGCATACCCTAGGCTTAAGTCATACCTTTGCATTCTCATTCTCTAGACTTCACTATCATGTCTTCAATTCACATTGATATGATTGCTAGTCAAATTGAATACTAATTACTCTGTAAGGGTCAATACCAACAAGTTGTAGACTTCAAAATACAATTCATCCAATCCAAATACCAATACCCTTCCTATCAACAATCCATAAGTCATTCAACCATCTACCCTTGCTATCAAGAGTCACTTAACACAAGCCATGCCATTAATCCACAACAAATGTCTACTTGTCACCCTTATTTTAACCTTGACAAGGGAAGCCAACTTTCTGCCAATCCCTTCCAAGCCTCCATGTCCTATCCTAGTCCTTCACCTACTAATCCAGCCCAAGTCTCCATGTCCTATTCTAGTCCTCCATCCACTAATCCCTTATAATTCTCCACATCCTATCCTAGTCCTTCATCCACTAACCCTTTTCAAATGACTCTGTCCCAACATTCATTTAGTCATGCAAATTCTATCCTTGTCCAAATTCACATTCCATTGCCTAAAATTGAGGATATATGTCAAGATGAAAACCCAAAGCATGACATCATGGCTTCACCTTCATGTCAAGATCAAAGTATTCCATCCCATGACCCCATCCTTAAATCTATTCAAGAATTCCTTCTAGATAATCATAGCATCCAAAATACATCTATCCTTGACAAAGATTCCATTCCCAATCATGTCATCCAATACAACCCCTTCTTTGACCAAGACACTACCATTGATCATGAAGTCCAAAATGATCCACTTCTTGACATTTATGTCATTCATGATCAAACACTTGAACACAACTCTATCCAAGCTCCGAACACATCCATTTCCCAAAATGAGACACTTGCCTCCATGGGACACATAGATGATCTTCCTCTAGAACAAGAGTCTTCTGCTATGGACATATTTTCAAATGATCAAGCTATAGCTGAATTCACTAGACTCTATGAAAATGACCATAAATATGGTTTTGACATTGACTTGGAAGCACCAGGAGAACCATCTAAATATGACGTGTCACAAAATTAGACAAAGGATATCAATCAGAAAGCTATCACAAATTTCAATGAAGCTAAGACATCCTATCAACTAGGATCATCCACTTTTATTAGATCAGGCTTTCTTATAGATGAGAATATTCCAAGTAACAGTGTCAACATACACAATTATGGGTTTGCATCTTGCTGCCATAATGACAAATACACCGTTGCAAAAAAAATCATTTAGAACTTGCAATATCAAGGAAAATGACTAGACATACATGAGCAAGGAATTCTAGAACCTGTACAGCTTTAGGAAAATTACAAACATCAAGGTCTTGGCTATTCCTTAGTCAAAAAATCAAATGATGTTAGTGGTACCTCCTCGATATTGGGGGAAAATTTATCAGATACAAACATTAAAATGGGGTCCATGAGTAATCCTTGTCATAAGGTTGTTGCCAACACTCCTTCCATCCACACCATAAACCATCATTCCAACAGGAATAAACTTTCCATTTGGAACCAACAAAAACAAAAGTCTTTCAAATCAAAAGTTAAAAATAAAATTTCAAAGGCCATTGAATTAAACAAAAACCCAAGTGGACAAATGAAGTTGAAATAGATCCCAAAGAAAAATGGATCAAGAAAAGAAAATATGCCAAATCCAAAAGTCAATCAAAATGTAGAGCCACAAGAAAAGAGGACTCCCACATATAATAAATGTCCACCTCCTTCAAAATGGTCATCAAGCAAGGCATATCAAAGTGTTGGTTCCAAACACCATCCTAATCAAAACTCCAAACTCTGCCATCCAACATCCCAAGTTTAGAAAATAAAAATTGATTCATCCAAATGTCCAAACAATCCTTCCAAGTCTACCATCAAAACTCATAATCCTACATTGTGCCTAAAGTATAAAACACATACCTCACAAATTTATCGCATCTTAGCAGCAACTCTTTATCATAAGGACTCTCATGGCACTCTATCGCGATGTGTGTATTCTAATAAGGCCAACTCTAGTATCAAAAAGGATCACAATGACATCAATCAGTTATATGCAAGCGCTATGATCCTGACAAAGCAACTACTTCATAAAGGTCATTATTGGTGTATCATGGCACGAGTCTCTACATCAGCACCATCAACAGTTTCAAAACAATCAGTGAGCATCCAAGACATCCCGTCCATATAAAGAAAAACCCAAAAAACAATTTGAAAAATCAAAAAAGTAAATAAATAAATAAACAATAAAGAGAAAAAAAAATCCAATAGTGAAAACCATTCTTATGGCACTTTGGATAAGTACCATGATGAAAACCTGGCAAACATGTGTCATGTGTAAAAGCAATTATCTATGTGGATTTTTACACTTAGGGGCAAGTCATCTCATCTCCCATACATTTCTCTTGACATTTCCATCTAAGCTCTGTCATTCCCATCCATTTTCCCACCTACCCTGATCTTGATAAGGATTGGGGTACAAACATAAATCATGCTTTGGGAAAACTCTTGACATGTCTATCCTTTGGTCACATACTATTCATGAAACACCATGTCATTATCTTCATAAGCATTATCCAAACCCATATATTCAATCAAACTAATTATTTCTATGTGATATAGTCATTGAAGATCATATGGCAATTCCTCTAGTCTCATGTCTCCTATCTTTTACCAAAGCCACCCATCATCTATTTTTACCTATCGCATGCCTTGGTTTTTCCCTTGTCAATGGTCTAAGGATCTTCTGTCATCCCTTTCAACCCTGAAAAAATTTCATTCCAAATGCAACAAGTCTAATCCATACAATCTTGCTATGCATCCTAGCACATCATCAAAAACATTTCTTGGCTTTGCTCCTAGCCCTATTGCAAACCTTGATCACTGTCACATTATCATCATTCTCACATTGTTCCAAGATGTGTCTTTCCCACATCAAACAACATTGCCATCATTCTCACCTATCAATTGGTATTCAGCTTGACTAGGGGAACAATCGCATTTATCCTTGGATTCTTGTGCCTAGGCATCATTCACATTCATTTGTCTCGATCCTCTCAAAACATTTCAAAAAGACAAAAAAATAAAAACATTTCAAAAAAAGTAAAATAAATAAAAACATGTCAAAAACCCAAAAAAAAATCATAAACATAAAAAATCCAAATATTCGAAAAACCCAAAAATATCCAAATAACTTTCAAAAAACTCTGAAAACAGAGTCTAAGTCAGTCATGTGAGTCAGTTAATGTCATTGTCGAATTATGTTGCCTTGTGACTAAACGTAGGCAAGGCCATCTGTCAATGAGCCCCTGAGGCCCCCTAGGTCAATACTTTAGCATTCATTCATCACATCATTCAAATAAGTCATACATTATCACACGCAAACACAAGACAGTCATTTGAAATGTCAACATTTAAAACGTAAACCAACAGACAACATAGTCCAATTAGTCATCGAGTCAAAATCAATCAAATTGCCAAAACAATGTCAATCTTTTCACTCTTTGGTCCCCTCCAAGATGTGTCCTTCTTGGACTTGGACCTAATAAAAATTTCATTTTCCTTTTAGGATGTGTCCTTCTTGATGATAGGCACCATCAAAACTGTCAAACTGTTAAACTGTCAAACAATCCACATTTGACAAATAAATTTTGGAAAACACATTGAATGGACATTAGTTTTGCTAATCTATTTTGTCTTATCTTTTTATGGTTTTATCTCTTGGTCATGTTACTAGTTCCTCAAGGATGTCCCATGAAGTATTTAGAGGAGCAATGATGTCTCTTGACTCTTTTATTGATTGATATCTTTGGTGTGTCTTAACAAAAATATTAGGGAAACTTAGCCCTTAATGTGAGTTAGGACATTCCTTGTTTGTGACTGTCTATTTTGTAAGTAGATGACCTTGCACACCTTGGTCTATGTCATACCATGTTGAGACTATGGATGCACAATCCCTGAAGCTCTAGAATCTTCAATAAATGACCTTATCCATGAAAGATAATCAACCACAAAGGAAAGTGTTGCACTATGGAATGTGAATAAAGATTCTATATTGATATGATATGATGAAAAATGATATGTTACAAATGAACAAAATTCCTAATTATATAGGCAAGAAGAGAAAACCTAAGATGCATGAGATGTTGCCAAGTGTTATAATCTAACATGTGAACCCTATCTAGATGATTATTAAATTTTGAGATAAGTTCTAGAAGGACAACTCATCTTCTCGAAGGAATCTTATCCCACAAACAAGGAAGGGAATATTATCCCATTTATTAAATGATTTATTAAAATTCAACCTAGGACTAAATGAAATATGACCTAAGTTAACTTATGCTAGTGTAATAATTAATTAATTAATTACACTAACACCCCCTCATAAGTTCAATTTAGGGAGGAAAATGCAATGATTATGCAAGAAGATGATGGGTCCTGACTAAGAGGCCATGTTAGGTACCCATGTACATGAAGATGCAAAAGATATCCCACAACTGGAGAAAAGGGGAAAACCCAGTGGGAAGAAAACCCCTCCCCAAAAAGGAGATATAAAAGCAAAAAAGATGGAAGAGTGATGTTTGGAGGACTCAACATTATCCCCCCAAGGACTACAACCATCACATATATACAAAGAGATCAAAAATATGTGGACTAGAAAGCCCCCCCATAAAGGAGATTAGTCCCCTCGAGAATGTCTTCAAGACCAATGATGAATTGAGAAGCCAAGTCAGATAGACCTAAAGAGAATCCATCCATGTACCACAAGTCTGAAGAAGTGAATGTATCCATCCTTGCTGAAGCAAATCTCAACTAAGAGGTGTCAAAGGAAGAAGATGGTGACATGCAAAGAGCCAACTCTAGCCAACCTCCACAACCCTGGCGAGGAGGAGGAGATGATGTGCTTCCTACCCTTGAGTCAAGAGATTCAGGAGCAGGTTGATCTCGATCCCAAAATTTGGTGAACTTGTATACCTTGGAATGGTGATCTGCTTAACCATAGGCAACAAGGACATCAAACCTATCCCTGATGATGGCAAGGTCTGAAGTGAACTCAATTTTCAATCCCTCCTGAGCAAGTTGATAGACAAACAACAAATTATGAGCAATCTAAGGAATGTAGACAACATCTTCCAACCTCCTTCCATCAAGAGCAACATCACAGATACAAGCAACATAGACAATATCTGCATTTGTTGTAAACATTCTATCAAAGTTGGTAGACCTCAGAGTATCCCACAAAATATGTTGTTGAGAATAAGTGACATGTCGGGAAGCACCGAAGTCAAGTACCCATCATTCTTTGTTATCAACCAAAGTAGTTA
>VDFB02264134.1:0-62164 GCA_007258455.2 Sequoia sempervirens | reverse complement strand
TACGAGAAGGACAAGGTCATAGTTCGAGCAAGCTCCTCATCTCTTCTTTGCTTCAGCTTCCGATCCACAATTCTTTAGGGAAGCTTCTGGTGTCCCCGAGTGGGATGCTGCTATGCAGGAAGAGTTCAGCTCCTTGGAAAGGAACCATACTTGGGATTTAGTCCCACTTGCTAAGGGAAGAAAACTTGTTCGATGCAAGTGGGTCTATTGAACAAAATTTGCTGCAAATGGGTTAGTCGATAAACATAAGGCTCACTTGGTCGCAAAAGGATTCTCCCAAGTTCCTGGGATTGACTACTCTGAGACTTTTGCACTGGTTGCCAAGATGACTTCAATCCGACTTGTCCTTGCCATTGCTGCAGCCCATCGCTGGGAAGTTCATCAGATGGATGTGAAGAGTGCTTTTCTTCACGGTGACCTTCAGGAGGAGATATATATGGAGCAGCCATAGGGGTTCGTCTAGGATCCTTCACTTGTCTGCCGACTTTGGAAGTCTCTTTATGGCCTTAAACAGGCCCCACGAGCCTGGTATGCCAAGATGGACTCCTTTCTTCTATTAGTTGGGTTCACTCGGTGCCATTCTGATTCGAATGCCTACATTTTGCAGCAAGATGATACTCTCACTTTTCTTGCTTTCTATGTTGATGACTTGTTGATTACAGGGAGTTCCTCATCCAGCATCAAGGCAGTGAAAACTGCCCTGCATGATCGTTTTTTGATGTTTGACTTGGGTCTTCTTCACTATTTCTTGGGCATTGAGATTACACAGTCTTCGGCTGGTATCTTTCTTTCTCAGCCCAAGTATGCTCTTGATATGCTCTCTAGATTTCGCATGGCTGATTGTAAGCCTACGCCGACTCCATTTCTATCAGGGGTCAAACTTGAGGCTTCTTGTTTTTCACCTTTGGTAGATGCTACCTTGTATCGCCAATTGGTTGGAAGTCTCATATACTTGACTCACACGAGGCCTGATATTTCTTATGCCGTGGGCCTGGTCTCCAGGTTCATGCAGGAGCCACATGAGTTACATTGGAAAGCAACTAAGCGGATTCTTCACTATGTGTAGGGCACTCATAGTTATGGGATTCATTATGCAGCAGGCGTGGATATTGACTTGGTGGGGTACACAAATTTAGATTGGGCAGGCGATTCTCAGGATCGCAAGTCTACTTTAGGGTATTGCTTCTCTCTTGGTTCTAGTTCGATTTCTTGGTCGAGCAAGAAGCAGTCTGCTATTGCTCTTTCATCTACAGAAGCTGAGTATCGAGGAGCAGTTAATGCTGCTACTGAGGCCATTTGGCTTCAACACATTCTCACTGAGTTTGGCATTTCCTTCCGGAAGCCTGCAGTCATCTTTTGTGACAACCAGAGTGCTATTCAGATCTCTCACAATCCAGTCCATCATCAGCGGACCAAACACATTGAGATTCACATGCACTACATATGGGAGCTGATTCATGAGCAGGTTCTTGATCTTCGGTATTGTTCGACATCAGATCAGACAGCTGACATCTTCACCAAACCCTTCATTGAGAGCAAGTTCATTCATTTGCGAGCTTTGCTTGGGGTACGACAGGTGTCCTCCTTTTAGGGGGCTTCTTAGCTCCTTTCCTTCTCTCTCTATTCTGGGGGGCCATACTCTCTTTTGGGGGGTGGGGCTACTTCTCTTTTGGGGGGGATTTCATTGTACATGGGTACCTCATTAGGCTTGATTTGCCGGGACCCATCTTTGTACCCACCTAAGCTATGCTTAAGGGGGGGTGTTAGTGTAGGTTTTTTATTCCTTATTATAAGGTTTTTCCTACACATTTATTTAAGCTTGCTTAGGTTAATAAAGCATGTTTAATTAGGTGAGAGGATTATGAGGTGTCACCTTCCTACATGTGAGCATCCATTTACTATCTTGGGAAGATACTTTGCTATCTTTAGTACGATAGATGGTTGCTCCTCATTGGTGGGTGTTGACACCTCCTCCCTCTCTCTAGTCTATATAAGCATGCTACCGAGCTTGTTTTTTTCATTCGATAGTTGGAGATAGTAATCTGATGCTATTTTTCCTTGGAGCACTTCACATCAGTTTTCTCTTGGTATCACTGTTATGCTGTTCATTTTATTTGCATTTTACAGTTTATTTTATCTATCTCTTTCAATTCAATTCTGGGTTGTAATCTGTTTCTCAGATTTTAACAGAGAATTCAAGGGAAGAAGTCCCTTCATGTTATGTAGATTGAAGACTATTGGTCTACTTTGGTGGACGAATATGGAGTCAGGAAGATGTGGTCTAGAATTCCAGTGGACCTTGTGAAAAAGTGTGACTTATTCCCCGTTCCTGACTAGGTAAAAGACAATGGAGAATACGTGCATCCTCAATTTGAATAGGAAAAGAACAAGCCTATCTTGTTGCCCAATTGGACACAACCTGAGTTGACTGATTTGAATGTATTGATGAAGGACATTGTAGCTTATTCTAGGGAATGGGTGGATAATCAGATCAACAGATTAAGAAAAGAAGGAATCTCCCTTACCTATGCCACGTTGAGCAATGAAGAAAGTTAGGGAGAAGCAGTTGGAGAAGGCCCTGATGAACTTCCATGTCCAAGCAAGAGGAAGGCAATGATTGAAGATCTTCAAACAAAGGAAAAGGAAGCAGCTAGTAAAGAGTTGGAAAGTAGGAAGCAAAAGGTGAATGAAATTCCATCATCTTCAAGTACGTTATCAATCAGAATAGTAGAAGAGGCGTCCATTGCTGAGATTGAACCAAACCATGAACAGGAGGTTGAATTTCAAGAGTTAGAACAGCTGGATTTTCTTCAAGAGAAAACCTTCATTGAGTGTTTAGGAGGTGATACATTGATTATTGAAGGCATGGGAGATACTGAGATCCTTGAAAACAATGAGGAGCTGGGAGATGAAATAATTTCTGCCTTGAAAGGGATTGATGATGATATTCAATTGGAAGATGGGATGGAATTATCCAGTATCCCAGATTGGTTGATTGAAAGTTTGATGACGAAATCTAAACCACTAGATGAAGTTCAACCAATTGAAAGCATGCAGGACTTCTTAGAGAGGATTGGCAAAGCTAAAACACCAAAGAAGCCTAAAAAGTACTCTCAGATTATCAGAAATGGTGTAGGATCTAGGGTTTTACAAGTTGTAGTCCCAAAGGTTGACAAGCCTAGAGATCAGATTGCTCCTATGGACTATAATGTTACAACGTTGGACATTGGGCCAACCACGATAGATCAAGATTTCCGTGAGCTAGTAGACACTTCTAAAGCCATCAAGGAGAAGTTTGACAAAACAAAAGAAAAGAAGGAAAGACTAGAGCTGGAAAATTTGAGATTGATAGAGTTCATTTAGCAAATAACAGCCCCCTTGCGCCAAGAAGGTGAAGCTTTATCCCACTATCATCCCTTCCTCTGGAATCCGTTGACACTCTTGAGGCTATGAGGATCACAAACCAAGCAACTAGGAGTTGGATCAACAACATCTCAAAACAGATGGAGCAATTCTTGGAGAAATGTGCTCAGACCTATGACAGATCAGCCTTGCTTATGACTGAAATTTGCCAGATTGAAGATAATTGGGAAGACTTCCAATACATAAGTGACAAGGTGATACCTTGTTTGAGGGTTTTAAAGGAAGTATCCCTGCAAATATTGATCCAAAAAGGTGTTATTGATGAAGGAGCCTCATATGATTTCAGCAAATGGTATCATTCCTTGTTAGCAAAGAAGAAGATATATGATGGAATGAAAGGAGAGTCTGCTGTTATACAAAATTCTCTTGGGAAAATACAGCTTAGAATCCTCACTTCTCTTGAAGGATTAACAGGGCAGGAGCATCATGATACAAATGGCTTGGATTTGGAAGGATTGAAGAGAAGTGTGATGAATATTTACTTCAAGGAAATGCAGATTATCACAGAAAACCAGCTTGATGACATGTCTTCTCTTTTGACCTTTATGGATAGCTTTCGGAAGCAAGAAGGTAGATAGGAAAATACTTTCACTCAGTGCCTTGAAACCTTGGACATAATGGGAGTGCAGCTGCATTCTATGCCAAACATATCAATGGAGGAGCTCGACTTGGTGTCAACAAAGTTTCTTGCATTTGCAGCTAGGGAGCAAGCCAAGGGGAATTGCATTTTGGATTCTCACTTGCTTGATTAATTTGCAAGGTGTCATTATTTTCCACACTCCAAGTGGCTCGTCCTACTTGTGCCATGTGTCCATGAGTTAGTTATGTTTTTTAGGGTTAGGGTTTCTTGGAATAATCTTGGCCATTGATCTCAAATCAATCTGGGCCGTTGCTTTGTAATTGGGGTGCCTATATAAACCCCCATTCATTTCATTTATTGGAAGAGAGAGATGTATGAAATTGTTGCTTAAGACTATTTTGATAATAAAGTTCATATTGCATGAGTTGCTTTGAATCCTCTTATTGTCAAATAGTTGCATGGTTCCATATTTATCTTCCACATAGAATAGATTAAATTAGTATTTAAATTGAATGCAAGTTAGATGAATGATAGATTGACAGTATAGATTATTGGAACTTTCACTCATACTTTCTTTGGATGGACAGTTTCCTTTGAATGCATAAAGTTAGACTGAGCTAGTAATGTGGATGCTTCAATTGTTTCCTTTGAATAATATTGTTCGTTTGATGGTATTGTTCTTGGTGAAGAGATCTTAAGCACAAATCCTAGAAGATTGTACTTGCTTTGTGTAGTTGTTTTTTGTGGCGAAACAAAGCCTTGTTCTTGAGTTTCACTTAATCTTATTGTCTCTTGATTTCATAGGCCTAGTATAGGACTTCTAAACCCTCATCCTTTTTCTCCTTTTTTTATTTCAAAATCGAAAATCCCAAAAATAAAAGAGCATTCAACGTCAAATCAATCTAATTCCCTACTTTTGAATAATTTGTTGTCAAAGGTCCCTTTGTGATACCAACATATCACATCATCCATTGAGCTTGTCCATCCCTCAACTTATGAAACACTGGAATTACAGAACACGCATCAACAGATCCACCAGATTTGAACTAGCTGCAGCCTCTTTTATCTTCTAAAAATTGGTTTCCATAGGTGTAGACATGGATTTGCAATCCATCATACCAAATCTTCTTCAAGATGTCTATTGTATACTTCCCTTGACTCAAATGATCTCATTAGGCCTCTGCCATACTTCTAAACCAAGGAAGTGTTGATGTGATTTTTGTGACCAACACCAAACATCAGAATAAAGTATCCAATGGTTACTCCATTCTCTCTTGATCAAAGTATTCCGTACGCTAAGATTGCGAGAGAGATCGCATGTTCAACCCCAAGGTTCCTTCAATGCAATGGAATACACCTAGTTGGTTTGTTATGATATGCTGTTTCCACAAGGGGACTTACACAATTGTTCAGAAATTAGCAGCTGATAGCAGATTAATGATAAAGGGGACTTTCGTGCAATGCGAATGATTTAGCAATAAGGTACAAGCTTCCTATTCTAACCAAAAATGTGCGGAATTTAAATGAGTGTAGGGTTTAGAAGACCTAAATTCTATCCTAAGTGTGGGATATGGAGTTCAGCTTCAGCAAACTTTAACCGAACTTTGCCTTGCCTCGCGTTGGACAACTTCAACAAAGTTGGTGCAATCTTCAAAGGAGCAGCGAAAGGTGTTCAGATTACAACTCAACATGCAAATACCATCAAGACAATGCATACAAACACGTGAATCATAGTCAAAGTTAAGTTTGAAAAGTATTCCAGTTGACCACGTAGGGCAAACTTACCATCAGTAAGCTTGCTAGTGGTGTGGATTAAACAAAGCTCACTTGAATCAAACACAACCACCCACAACTAACTACTTGCATGAAAATGAAAAATTACTCTAATTTAAGTCCTACTTGAAGTAGAAGGACGAAGAAATCTTGCTAGCTTGATCATAACAAAGACGAATTCACCATCAATGAAAGCTCTTTTATTACGATAGTTTTCACAACAACTTCTTACAAAGTTCTCAAAGGAAAACTTTCCTTCTTCAAACTAAGCTATGCTAAGCTATTACAAATACACTATCAATCTCTCTGCTCTATTCTCCAATCTGATCTCTACTTTGATTTAACCAGGTACAGATGAGAGGGAGTCCCCTTTATATAGCTGGCCAATCCCAACAGACAGTCCAGATCAAATTACAAAGGACGGCTCAGATTGAGCCACATCAGCCCTAGACTAGATTTTGCCCTAATAACCGCCAGAAGGTGGAGTGTTGCAATTAATGAGCACAAAAATGGCAGATTCCTCCTTTGACCACTATGGGCAATTAATGCCCACTACCCTTCTAGTAGATTCTTGTCTAGGATCCTGTTCGCATTGTTCTTTTCTCTGACCGCGAAAGCAACAAACCGGGCCAGCATTGCATCAACTTCTTGTTCAAAAATGGTTGGGGTGAGATTAAGTTGGTACTCGAGGATGGCGATCGTTTGCTCTTGCTGGATACAAGACTTTCTCTAGGCCTCGATGGATTCCTACGTGCTCTGAATAATAGCAGAGAACGTGGAGATATTCTCAAAGTCCACTTGAGTAAAAACTATCATCTTGGAGAAGAAATTGTCACCTCCTCCAGAGTTAACCGTTTTGTGAACAATGCTTCCAGTGTGTTGAAGATGCCTTCCTGAATATTTCCCATGGCCTTCCTGATCTTAACTGATTCTGTCCTCGCCATGTCAAAGAAACCTCAGTCGGTGAATGCTGTGGAATACCAGCCTGGAAAGTCATACCTATCTCCAACTTGAATTACCCCTCCCTCAATTAAAGCTTGCACTGGCATATGCATCAGAGCAGCTAGGTGTGGAATAGTCTTGTCTTGAAAAATGTGAGTGTCACTCCATGCCTGTTCGATGTTCTCTGTGCGGGAGAGGATGCTGGAAGCATGCTGCAAAGAGGAGACAAGATCCTCAATAAATCTCCCAACCTCAGCACAAATACCACCAATCCACCTGTCTCCTTCCTGAATCGCCCTCTTCATCTGTTCGAGCCCATTAATTGATTCTCGGGGAAGCTCGGTTGGAAAATACATCGCTGGGTTCTCTTGAGCACATGGACGGTGCTAGATGCTGCACATACCCAATTAACACCTTATGCTCCCTTTTCAGTCTCTTGTACTTTTCTCCCTTTCGAAGTAGTCTATTCTTCAATGCCTGGAAGGAGCATTCAGCTTCTTCAATCACTTGGGCTTCTGTAGGGTGTCCCAGTTCAACTATAGTGATCGTATAATTTTCAGGCATGACTTCATCTCGATCACATTCTTCACTTGGAACTGCAACATGAAGAGTGCAGGATCCAGACTCATCTGTCTCCATCCTGGAGTATTTTCTGGCTCTTTTCCTTTTAGGTGACCCGCTTATTCTATTAAGGAGCTCTTCCATTTCTATTGCTGGGTCGGTGTCGTCCTCCTAATCTCTTATTGCACTTATGAGCCAATTTGGAACATTAGGTTGAGCGTTGTAGATGACAAGTGGCTGCTCTTCCACTGTCTCTACCTCATGAACTTCCTTTTCAGCAATATTCAATTGAGGCTCATTCGTTTCCATACGCTGCCTATCCTCCTCAAGACCCCGAGCTTCAGACTCTTCATCCTCAAAGGCTGCCTCAATCTCACGATCTAGGCGAGTGTTCGTTTCGGTTTCCTCATCTTCATTCGGCTGATTAGCACTTCTAGGAGCATTAGTGCTCTGACTATCTGGCTCCCTAGGCACTGGTTGGTGGACCTCTTCTATCTCTTGTTCTTCATTCACTCTAACTCTCTGACTTGCAAATATTGAGACTCCTTGTACGCTAGAAGAGTGAGTCAACAACTGTGTAGGCGAAGCTTCCTCTATCCTTTGAGGCTCTGGTTGAACTGGTTCCTCTTCCTGTGGCTCTGTAGCTTGGGCGGCTTGTTTTCTCTTTCTTGTTGATGTCGGTGGCCTTTGATTGCCCATGAGGTTGTAGGTGAGGGCAATGGATTTGCTTTTAAGTCTATGAACACGTCCTTCCACCTAGCTCCTTGTGAATGTTAAGACTGGCATAGACAATGTGTCTAAGTCTGTGATTTTTGGTTCTGCCCAATCAGGTTGTGGGACTAGCGTGCCTCTCACCGATTCATAATCAAGTTGTGTAACATGGACGTCCTCATCAACTTGATTCGAAACTTGGACAACCTCGCACTCTCTGATCAATTTCAGAGGTAACCTGGAGAACATCCTCTTTCTGATCTCAGCTTCATCTTCTGCATTTGCCCAAAAATCTTCTACATGAGCCTTGTGTCGATATTCCTCACCTTGTACAACTCCAATCTTTCCGTAAGGATCAAAATCTTGTTGGCTGGTGTGGAGAGTGAGGTGATAGAAATGTAATTCCTCCTCGACTTCCTTGGCTGCCTGCAAGGATGGGCACTCCTCGAGTGAATTTCCCATGACAATAGGGGAGTGCAATCCTCCTTTCTTCTTTTTCCTTATGATTTTGTCGTAGGCCATGAGTTGCCTAGACACTTCAAGCATTACCATCCTGTTTGTGGGGTACCTTGGCAATCTGTAGACATATGAATGGAACCCCAACAACCTTATGTAAGTGAACTTCGGGAACTGGATAAACCAATATCCGTACTCTTCAATCAATTTTTGTGCATCCTTGGATATTCTTTGCTACGTTCTTCGTTGAAGGGTTCTTGTGATGTGCATAGTGAAAGCATCGTTCACTCTCTTGAAACTGGAGGTATTCGTCAGATGCAGCTGCCTGTAGGCTTCGTGAATTTTAAACTGATTGGGACTGCATCCAATTGGCTCCTGGTATGTCAATCCTTTGTACTTCGTCATCCGAGCCAGCATGTAGATGACATATGAGCTCATATAAAAAGTCTTTGTTCTCCTCAAATTTCTGAATTGTTCATCTATATTATCGCGGATCATTCTGGCCCAATCCACATACTCTTTTCCTTCCAACACCACGTTGATGTAGAAGAACATCCAAGGCTCGAAAGCATATGCCTATGGCTACCATTCACCTGACTGAGCATCATAATCAAATCACAGTATTCTTGTTTCAGCTCCTCTGAGATAATCTGTTTTGGCAACTTGGAGCCAGGAGGTTTTGGTTTCCTCATCCATGTTACATTAATTCTCTTCGCACACCTATCGAAAGATGAGGCGTACATTTTATCAGCCTTTTCTTTAGACTTGTACAACATTCTATCCATAGCTGGTATCCCGAATGCCTCTCCAATAGCCTCAGGGGTGAAATTGGCCAGTAACTTGCCATCTGAAGAGACAATCGTCTTGTGGTTTGGCCTATAATAATTCACACACTCCATTATCAGCTAAGGACATTAAATTGCTGGTGGAAAACCAGTAGCTGCATATAATCCACTTCTCATGATGTTGTGCGAGGTTGTTGACGGAGGATGACCAGCCTGCCCATATATTCTCCTTTTGAATGCTTCGAGGTTGAACGAACCATGGTTGGTGTTAGTCAAACCTCCTAGCTTTGACATGAACTTTGACTCAGGAATGAATGACCTCTTCAGCTACTTGATAGCTTGCTTGGAGGCATTCTCTTTACCAGCTTCAGTATTCCCAGCTCTGCCTGTAGCTTTGCTTGTTCCAATAGCATCTCCTTTTCGAACTTCAGCCATCTGCAATAAAATTCAAGGATTACAATTCTAACTTAGAAAAATAAAATCACCACAAGATGGCTGGCACGTGGAGTTAGCCTCAAAAATGAAAATCTTCAGCACTAAATTACCAACTCCAAACCTCGAGATTTCTAACTTTGAAATTCAAACTTCGAGCTTCAGCAACTTTTAGTACTTAGAAAAATAATTCACTCAGCTCAAAAATTTTCCACTCACTCAGCAGCTACCTTCAGTTTCAGCACTCTTACAATCTCAACTCTGCAATTTGTGAAGAAAAATGAATAGCTTCAGAGTTTATACAATTGAGAGGGGCGCCTAGTTTAGCAGTTGCCATAAATTCACTTCCCCATTAATTGAAAATTTTCAATTCGGGAGAGATTATGCTTAGTCGTCATAGAGTTGTCATAGGAATTTACTATTGCTAGAGATTCCTTTCTCATTCAAAATTTAAAATTTCCCCCCTTGACTACATGTAACATCCAGTTGACTGAGATATCTTTGGAAATTTATTAAAACAACTCCGGCATTTAAAATTTCATCCTTGCCTTAGGAAGATTTTATTTCATTCTTCAGTGCCTTAGAAAAATTTATATTTCTCCCAGAGAAGCTTCATCAATCGTGAGCTCCAACATTTTAAAATTGCCAGGCAAAATTATTTTCCTCTTGCAACATTTTTCAAGACTTCCCAAAATATTTCCCCAAAATATTTCTCAACCTCAAGTTTTCATGTGCAGACACGAAGGGGTACATTTAATCTTTTCCACCCTTGAGAATATTTTTATTAATGTTTATTCAACTTCTCCAACCTTGGGCGTTTTTTCCTAGAACAATCTTTCATTAAAATTCCATCATTTAATGACAAGCTTAGGCGCATTTATCATCTTCAGGTCCCAATTTCAACATCATAAAACATTTCCCCAACTTCTAGTCTTTAGGCGCATTTAGACTCTCCAACTTTCATTCCTCATACTTAGGAAATTTTCTTAAGCATCTCCTTCCAAGGGCGCACTCAAGGGGTCTTACTTCAAGTTTTGAACACTTAGACAAATTTTCAATCAACTCCTCAAGATAGGCGCATTTGACTCTCTCTATTTCCAATTTTCATGCCTTAGACTTCTCTTTAACTTGGGGCGCATTTACTAGGTCTTGCTTTCAATTTGCATGACTTAGAAAAATTCCAACACTCAATTCTTGACCTAGGCGCATTTGGGGGTAGTAGCTTTAAGTTTACCACACTTAGAAAAAATTTCAAACTCCATCTCCAAGTGAAGGCGCATTTCACCCTTCATACTTTGAGTTTGTTTACCTTAGAAAATTCTCTACACTTTCTCTTGAGTTAAGGCGCATTTGTTGGGTGCTACTTTCAATTTTCAACTCTTAGAATATCTTCAAACTCTTCCTACAAGTCAAGGCTCATATAGAGGGTCGTACTTCAAGTTTTGGACACTTAGAAAAAAAATTCTAACTCTTCCTCCAAAGTTGGGCGCATAAGGCTAGTTGAGCTTCAAGTTTTAGGGACTTAGACAAATTTACAATGCCATCTCAAGGTTGGGCGCATTCTAGGGTCCTTGCTTCAAATTCTAACTCCCCTCTTTTCTCTTAGGTGCATATAGGGGTGCTTCCTTCAAATTTTCATGCCTTAGAAACTTTTAACCACCCTCTCCTCTCCTTGGGCGCATATGGAGTGTCAAGCTTCAAATTTAAATGCCTTAGAATATTTTCAAGTTTCTCCTCTTTGCTTAGGGCGCATATGAGGCGTTTAGCTTCAAGTTTAGAACACTTAGAATGTTTTTTCAGCCTTCCAACCTTCCAAGGGCACATTTCCATGGGTGAGCTTCAAATTTGCAAGACTTAGAAACTTTTCTTACCCTTCCTCAAGTTCTTGGGTGCATACGAGGGTGGCAACTTTGAGTTTTCAATACTTAGACGTTTTCAAGGTTTCCTTCAAGTCAAAGGTACATACAAGGGGGCCTACTTCAAATTTGGATACTTAGAGAAAACTTCAACTCTCTTCAAGCTTGCAAGGGCGCATATGGGGTAGGGAGCTTCAAGTTTCAGACTTAGTAAATTTTCCATCAATCTTCAGCTTCAAGGGCGCATTTCACCATGTCTACTTCCAATTTCAAGCACTTAGAAGAATTTTCAGCCATCCTCAAGTAGCTAGGGAGCATTTGGCATGCTGGACTTCAAATTTCTCAGACTTAATGGATTTTTCATGGCTCTTCAAGCTCCTAGAGCGGATTTGAGGGTGTCAAGCTTCCATTTTGCCGAACTTAGATGAATTTTCCAGCTATTTGTTTGACTTAGGGCGAATTGTTCATTATGCCCCCAACTTGCCCTAACCTACTATTTTTAGAAAGTTTCTCAATTTTT
Organism: Sequoia sempervirens; assembly: GCA_007258455.2. Classification (NCBI taxonomy): domain Eukaryota; kingdom Viridiplantae; phylum Streptophyta; class Pinopsida; order Cupressales; family Cupressaceae; genus Sequoia; species Sequoia sempervirens. The sequence continues at coordinate 50,125 of VDFB02264134.1, read as the reverse complement.
TGCATTTCAAGCTGATTTCAAACTCTGGAAGGTTGGATTTATTTTCTTTGCTTCGAACCTTGTGACGTGGCTGAGCTGCTGGCCCCTGATGCCTGTATGCACCTGCTATTTTTAGCAACTTACTAAAAATAGTAACTGTTCAAAATGAGCTCAAATTTTTGCGTGTAAACTGCTTGAAGGATGTTCATCGTGATTGGATGCTGCCTTTCCGTGACCGTCGTGTTTCGCCCTACCTTTTAGGAAACCCTAATTCCTTTGCGTGGTCTTGCTAAAAATTGTAAGTGCTTGATTTTTAAATCTCTGCAACTCCGTTTGATCTGAAATTCACTCCATGGGGTCCTCATCGCTTGTTTAATTTGTTTATACTGGTGCCTCGCGCTGACCTACTATTTATAACCCTGTTTCAAAAGTGATTTACTATAAATAGTAAGTGCTCAAATCGTCTTCAAATTTTACCAGTGGATTCCTTGAAAGATGTTGATCCCGATAGGATACACCGGTTTTTGGAGATTCTGGCGTTTTACCCCTCATTTTAGGCCCCAAAGTTGGAAACCCTAATTTGTCTTGCATGTGCTTTAGATGACCTCCATTTGACCCCGTTTCTGTTGCATGTCATCAGGTTCATGATTCTGAAGTGTTGGGCAACTACTGAAGTGAATCTGCTAAAAATAGTAAGTGGTTGAAAAAGTGACCAATCAGTTGCCGGATGAGTTTGCATGCCACATTGCCCGAGAGATCTCAAAAAACCCAGAAAAATTATTAGCATGCGAGCACTGGCTTGTTGATGAGTGTTTTATCATTCACCAAACATCAGAATAAAAATGTCCAAAGACACTTTATCCTCTCTTGAAAAACCACCGCATAGGCGATTCCAAGGTTTCTTTAGTCGGGTCTCGACGTGTGGATAAGCTCAATGGTCGTTGTGATAATGCTGGTAATAAACAAGGGGACTTACGTAGAAAGTCTGCACAAGCTAGGGACTTAGGAAATTTATCTTTGTAGGTTCTCAATTAGGACTTTCAATTGTGGATCTCAAAAAAAATGGCAAAAAGAATAGGGTTCAGAGAATCTAGTCTAAGCCTAAGAACTCAAGAGACAGTAAGGACTCGGTGAAGAGAAATAAACCACACTTTGTTTCGCCTCCTGCAGGACAACATACGCAAAGTGGGTGCAATCTTCAAGGGGTTTGTGAGAATAATTTTCAAACCTCGGATAAGGTTGAAGTTAGGCTTCCACACTTAGGAGCTCAGGCTAACTTTACGCATCGGATGAAAATCATTCATCCGAAGAAAGTATGAGCTACACTTCACCAATGAGTCGATACGATCAATCTTTCATTCAATTAACAACTTTTCAAAGCAAATTCTATTTAATCTAACTTTAATTCTAATCTATGGCGGAAGATAATATGTAACCTCGCTTACTATTCAACAATAAGAAGTGATTCAAGGCAAATCATGCTCAAGAGCTTTTATCATTCAAAATAGTCTCAATGCGACAATATACATAACAAGTCTCCACACAAAATGAAAATGAGAGAGCACTAGTTTATATAGAGCTCCAAAAATGAAATAGACGGCCGAGATTTAAACAAGATTAACGGCCCAGATTGTTACAACCAAACCCTAATTAGGGTTTCCCAAAATAACAAGAGTTAACCATCAGAAAACTATCAGAAAAGTGGCAGTTCCAGCTATAATCAAGGAGAGGCGTCCTTATCCATTCGAGTGGCATTGTGTTTGGCGAATCTGGACACTACGGCAATGACTTCGTCCATCGTGACAGGAGGTAACATGCTGATCCAGAATTCGAGTCCGTCCAACTTCTCGGCGCATCTGGCAAAGGTACCTTCCCAATCTGTCTCCTGCTTCTCAAATTCCTTTCGAATGGATGAGAGTCTTGCCACTCTCGTGAAGTCCTGCTTCGAAAATGGTCCAGCGGTCGGGAAGAAAGTTTCTTGAACTTTTGCTTCAGTCTCTCTAACTGCATGTCGTTCTCCCGGATGACTTCACGGTCGAACACATCTGTAGTTATCATGCACATCTTCTCCTGGATTTTCCTGACCTGTTCTTCAATTCCAAGCCCATCGATTCTCGCCTTCTCCAATACTTCTTCTCTTATTGTCACTGCCCAAAACTGGTGATGAAAATCATATGCTGCCCTTGCAGCAATCACCTTTTTATCAACTAACTCCTCCCTCGGAGTGCTTTTCAAAATTCTAAGGCTCGGAATAAGCCTTTCTTGCATATCCGGGATACCATCCCATGTCTCTGCCATATCCATCAACCTAGAAAGAAACGAAGAGGTTCGTCCATAAGCAAGCGCCAACCTCTCCATGAACAAGGCAGCCTCCATGCCTTCACCTGCCATCCAGTCTTGCGCTTCCCTGGCTGTCACCATTCCATGCTCAACTTCCTGAGTCATCTCCTGTGATGAATTGAGGAGAGGAGGAACAGTTGCATTGCCTTGATCTAGCGGCTGGGTCAAATGTTGTATATATTCTTTGAGATGTTTGACCTCCTTTTTATACTCTTTCTTCTTGGTCACTTCCTTTTCCAGTCTCGCTTTAATGGTCGAGACGGAATTATCTAACTCTTCTACTTCCTGACCTTTTGAAGTCGGACCAAGGTCAACAGTGGTGATAGCATACTCCTGCGGAGTGATTTCGTCCTGTGGCTTATCCACTGTAGGTACTGCAATGTGCACGGAACGGTTGCCTGTCTCGTTCCTCTGGATGGTGGAAAACTTCTTGGCGGGCTTCTTGGTAGCAACTTGTTCTAATCTTGCCAAGAAATCGGCAGTATCGTCCTCTTCTTCCTGTTGAGCCTCAGCAGGCACCTGAACTTTCATTCTTTCTAATAGCCAGTCTGGAATGGTTGACTGTTCAATGCCATCCTCTACTTGAACCTCGTCCTCGTTTGGAACATCCATGACTCCTCTGAGGGCGGAAATCATTCCTTCCTCTAAGTCATTATCCCGGACATCCATGTCATTGTCTGAACCTAAAATCTCTGTGCCTGCTGGTGATGCAGGCTCTTCATCATCTAATTGGATAGGTTCATTGTTCACTTCCTGAGCTGCAAGAGGTTCGAGCATCTCAACCAAGGAGTCGTCTATATTAGCCACCAAATGGTCAACATTCCTGGACGCCGCTGACCGAGAAGGTCCTCCTTTATGCTTCTTGGAAACAGGTTCTGCATTTGGCACCATTTCTTTTCTTTTCTCTCCAATCCCAACCAAGTCTTGATGGGATGCCCCGGCATTAGAGGAATATGACTCTGATTCGCTCAACAGATCATATGTGAGCGTGATTCCTTTTTGTCTCAATTCCTGAACATGATCATCAACCCACCACCGAGAATATTTCGTCACTGGCCTCATTAGGGTGGCGAACCGCATGCTCCTGCCCGGGACCACTCACTCAGAGGGAGAGGTCCGCTTCCTCAAAGCGTAGGCCGACATGGGTTTCCATCACTCAGGGCCGGGTCGTGCACTCGACGTAACCTCGATTGTTCTTTGGTGAAATCTACTTGTCATCCCGACCACATCTTTTTGTCCGGATCTCGTATTCATCAAGAAAGATTTGCCCAATAACTTCCGCGCTCGCTCGCGGCCATATCTCCTCTTCCAATCGTCCGGACATATTATGATGTGGGCCTGGCACTGACCCCGGACTTGTGCCGAAAGGGTACCACATCGATCTCCACTGCACTCACCGCCATGATGGGCGACTTCAGCATGCTGTTCGATGAAAGGGAATGCGATCGACGCTTGGCTCAAATAATATTCTCCGTACTTTCTAATTGTCTCAAACTCGAAAGCACACATCCGAATAGTCTATAGATAGGGTAATTTATAGGATTTCAAAGAAACTTGGATCCCGAGAGGTGAATTTTGAATTGATGAACTAAGACCAGACGGTCGACAAGGCTAGCTTCATGGCTCAGCCTTTGATGTATTCCTCCTTGGAGCTTTCTGGTGATATGCATTAGGAATGCATCATGCACCCTCCTGAAGTGAGTCTTTTCTTTCAATTGGAGTTGAGGATAGCAGTCGTAAGGCCTGAGCTCGTTCTCTCCATTGCCAATTCTGCCTTTGCAGACCAGTCCTGGATATCTGTATGATCTGGCCAATAGGTATATCACATATGAACTCATGTGAAAAGACTTAGTCTCTTCAAGGTTGATCAGTTGCTCGTGAAGGTTGTCACTTATCATCTGTGACCAGTTGAACATCTTAACTCCGGAGGTGACCTCGTCGATGAAGTGGTACATCCAGCCTTCAAAGAAGGCGCCTTGCGGATTGCCTGCGATCCTGTTTAGCATCAACACGATATCTCCAAAATCTTCCTTGAAATCCGTGCGACGAGGTCTCTTGGGCATCTTCTTGATTGATGGCTTTGGCTTGTCCATCCATACCTTGTTGACTGTGGTGGCGCACAAATCTGCCTTGCTGTCATATAGCATTTTGGTTTCTTCTTTGGTCTTATAGACCGTTCTTGAATGCTCAGGGATGCCAAAGGTTTCTTGGATTACAACTTCATTCAAATGTGCCAAGACTCGTCCGTCAGGGGCGATGATCTGTCTCTTTTGAGCATCATAATGGCGAGCACATTCCACCATTAACTCAGCACAATCCATGGCCGGTGGGAATCCAGCTGCTTGGAAGATCCCGTTTCTGACCATTCTTATGGCTATTGCTGTGGGAAGTCCCTTCTGACCGTATACTCTTTGCTTGAATTCGTCAAAATCCACATGTCCGAGGTCAGTATCTACAACATTCTTCCACTTTGAGATGACCTTGGTCTCCTTTTGGGCACCCTTATTGGCGAACTTCATTTTCAGCTTCCTTGATAATCCTCCTGCCGTGTCCGTCAACCTGCAGTCATAAAATTAACATTAATAAAAAGACTTTTAAAATAGTTTAAACCTCGTGCCTTGGATTCGAAAAAAAATAATAACTTTCAGCTGTTCAAATAATTAAAATATTGCGAAAAAGCAAGCTGAAAGTGACTTTGATGGAGTTGAAAATTCTTGCCAGAACTTCGTCAAGAGGAAAGGGCATAAAAAGATAGCAAATTTAATTAACCAATCCTCAAACCTCAGTGAAGGATCGTCAAATGTAAATCAGATTTAAAAATCTGATTTTTTTGAAAAGTGCGCCCCTCTTCAAGAAGAATTCAGCTTTGAAAATTTTCTTTTTCTTTTCCCGCGAAAAATTCCTCAGCATAACACTGTTTCTCCTTCTGGACAATTCGACTTTGCCTATTGATGAATTGATTGCCTGACGATTTCGAGAAAGATCAAATTTCTCTTCAGCTGTGTGTGAAAAAAATGAGTTGCTGAAACTCATTATAATGCTGAAGGATTGAATTCGATTTAGCAACTGCCATCTTTCTTCTTGATCCTCGATTTGTTTTCATTTTCCAAACAGGCAACTTTCCTTTTATTTTCCGACAAGGCTCAGTCTCGAACTTATCCGGACAAATCTCCTTGATCTTCAAAAATTCGATTTTTCATTTAATGCTTATCTTTTGATTTTTCGAATTTTTAAATAAACGTTAAATCTTTAATTAAATTCGTGGTGAATTTAATTTTCTTCTTGCCGGATTTCATCTCCGCCTGGCATACTTCATTTTCTTCCGATTCGTGTCTGGCAAATTTGATTCTGTCCAAGGTATTTTTAAATTCCAAATAGTTGAGAATTAATTATTAAAATATTAAAATATTTTAATTAATTCCAACCCGTTCGTCTTGGACCCATGGCTATCTCGATTGTTCTTCCGTTTTTCTTGGCTGAGAGTGTATTTTCCGATTTTGTCCTTGATTTCGTCTAGCCAAACCAAAATTCAAGCCATTCCGTCGAAAATTTCATTGCCAGATCCTCATTTTTCTTTGCCAAGGCGAGATTTTAAGCTTATTCTCCTCTGCCAAAGTCAAATATTTCCTTGCTCGGTCGAATTTTTCTAGGCAATATCGTTGTCCGAATGTCTTTGCCGGTTGAATTTTCCTGACGTCTGACATATTCTTCATCCTTTTGGTCAAGGACGATCCTTCCTTTCCTTTTACCTCGTGCATTTTTCTTTAGCCAAAGTTGACAATTTCTTCGCATTTTCCATACTTAGGCAAATTTTGCCTTTCTTTTCCCTCATCGTATTAGGCATATTCCGTTTCATTCCTTGCCACATCCTGATATTCTTTAGCATTTGTCCCTTCAAGCTTGGCATTTGTCCTCTCAAAAATGTCTGGATGTCTAGCCAACGTCTTCATTTCTCATCCATTAGCCTCTATACTTAGGCGAATTTTAGAACTTTCTTTGGATTTGGCCTTGACACTTAGCCAAAAAAAAAATCTTGCCATCTTATCATCTTGGGCGGACTTCCTTGTCATCTTGGACGGACGTCATGGATGTCTTTGCTATTTTACCAACTTCTTCCAAGTGCATGGTGGACATCCTTCCTCTTTGGATATGCATCTTGGACGTCCCTCTTTTCTAGGGCGAATTCCCTTGATGTCTTAGCACTTATTCTCATCGTTTTATCCTTTGGAAATGATATAATGTTTGGCCAAAAATTATCCTTCCACCTTTTTAGGCTTTCACACTTAGCATATTTCGAAATTTCCCTCTTGGTAGGCATCAACACTTAATGAAATTTTAATTTTCCTCTACTTTATAAGTCTAGGCGGACTTTATTTGACCTTCAGCCAAGTCCCACTTTTCAAGGGCGGACTTGCTTAACATTTTGGACGAGCTTCTAAGCATAGGGCGGACTTGGTGACCTTTTTGGATGTGCATTCTAGTGCTGGGCGGACTTTCAAGGTCTTTGGGATGTCTCCCTTTGAAGATGGCGGACTTTGAGACATCCTAGCACATGCAAGGGCGGACTTTGGAGGGGATAAGGATATCCCTTTTGGCATATGGCGGACTTTGTCAAGACTTTGGACATACCTTCAAGCTTAAGGCGGACTTTCAAGGGGTCTAGGATGGAGATGGCGGACTTTGAAGGGGTCAAGGACGAACCTCAAGATGCAAGGCGGACTTTGAAGCATGCATGGACATGCATCTTAAGCTTAAGGCGGACTTTGAAGCTCCTTTGGACATCCTTCTTTGCTGCTGGCGAACTTTCATGATCTTCTCTTAAGCATCTTCCTTCATCCTTCTTCTTGAACAGATTTTCTTCATGAACTCCACCATTTTTGAACTGATTTTCATGATTTCACCTTCAGATCTGATCGATCTTGACTGGTTTTTTGACTGGTTTTCCAGATTTTTCGAACGTTTTTTTGAACTTTTTTGCAAATTTTTCAAATTTTTCAAATTTTTACTTTTGATTTTCTGAGAGTTCTGGTGAGTTTTTCGGACTTCTGAGTGCGTTTTCAGAACTCGGGACCCTTCTTAGAAACCTAGCTTTCTAAAAATAGAAAAAGCAACCCTAAAAAATAGGGAACCCTGTTTGGTCCAAAAATGCCAAAAATGAAAAATCGAAAAAGCAATTCTCCTAAAAAATAGGAAGTCTCAGAATTGGCCGAATTTACAGTCGATCTTCGTCTCTTGGGCCTTCTGAGTGCTTCCATGACGTCTACGCACAGATTCAAGCATGAATTACTGACTTGGCTCGGATGACTCTCGGCAGACTGACTGACTTGGAACCCTCAAAATGATGACCTCATTGTAAAAAGACAAGTGACATGCAACTGCAACACCGAGGCAAAAAACGAAAACAGGGGGTCCCCATTTGCAATGGGGCGATGTGTGAAATGGTCACAACATGGCTAAAAATAGCAAGTCCCAGAAAAGTGATCAACTCTGCTTGCATGTTACCTCGTTGCGAAGCTTTCAGAAAACCTAGAAAGTTATGCTAACATGTGCTGGGAAATCTTGCATGCAAACCCTAAAAATAGGCTCCGAAGCCCGAATCATTGAAAGTCATCATCTCGTTTTGCATGCTATATCACTACGAAGGTCTCGAAAAACCCACAAAGAATTTCCAGACATGCATCTGAAAGCTCAATATGCAAACCCTAAAAATGACCCCCGAAGGCAGAATTGCTAAAAATAGTAAGTTGTCCGTTTCAGCTGAAATTTTGCAAGTAGGTAGCTCATAGTGTTCGAAGTGCAGTGCAGTTGTCAGAATTTGAAAATCCCAAGAAAACAAACCTCAAATTGGCACTTACTAAAAATAGAAAATTGTCAAAATTCAGTGAAAATTTAGTGGGAGCCTAATTGAAGTATCTTAACAGCAGTGCTAAGCTCAGAACTCGATTAGCCAATTTAATTTAACCTCAAATTTGTCTGAAGAATGTAAACCCTAATTCATCGGATATCCCTCCAGACTTAGCGAAAATTCAAACCTAGGTCAAATGACAAGTATATCACCAGACAAAAAGAAATGACAGAGAGAGACAAACCCAAAACCAAAGCCAAAAGACGGGAATGGAGCAAAATTTAGGGGGTCCCCATTTTGAATGGGGTGATGTGTCAAAAGGTCACAACAGGAAGTAATGCATGTAATTAAGATCCTTTGTTTCAAATTCAGAAGCCAACTCCTTGCATTTGATAATGAGGTGTTCTTCTCCAGTAAGAAATAGATCATCAACATAAAAAACTAAGATCAATGCTTCGCCATCAGTTGGTTCTAGAGGCTCAACTAGATCACCATCTTCAGGTTCAGTAGGCTCCCTCTGAATCTTCAAGTACTTGCATCAACCTTCTAACCTCTTCATCCAAGATTGCTTGCAACGCTTGCCTTAGAGAAATGTTTTCCCATGCACACCTCTGATACTGTAGAGAGTTCAGGATTGTCCTCCTCAACCTCATCCTAGATCACTCTATTCTGAATAGGTTTGCAGAGCTACCAATGTCAAATCTAGATTGATTATCTTGTGCAATTTTGTTCTCAGTAGCTAAAGAGGTCTTCCAAGGACTTTATCATTGGCCTTGCAACACTGCAACCTTCACTTCATCTTAGTGAGTCACAAAACTCCCTCTTGATCCCTGCCTTAGAGATTGCAAAGAAATCTTCTGGAAGTGAAATCCTATCATTGATAGATCTCAGGACCTCAATCATGCTGTCAACTTGGGCCTCAAATCCTCGGATTTTAACTCCCTCTTCGAAGTAACTGGTCACAATGACAACTTGAATAGGTTCTTCATCTTCGAGAGATGTCTCCAGCCACCAACTTAGTCCTATGGCTGCAAGCTATGACTCCAAGCTTGATCATTTCTTCAGTCGACATGACTTCCTCACAAGATGCCTAAAGCTCTTCCACTTTGTGCAATCTCTCATTACCCTCTTGCTCCTCGATCTGTCCTGGAAGCGTTTTAGAGAGAGATTACTAACAGTTTATAACTATCCCAAAGAAATATCAAGGCTAGAATCATACAAGATTTACTATCCCAAGTTATAGCATGGATTAATTACTACATAAAAAAATTCATGAACAATATTAAAAACATGATATACTTATTTCTTAATTTATTTGGTTGCAACTATTTTGCAACTCGATTTCATCATTCATTAGCAGCTCGAATTGTCCAACAATTAAGCTCTTGACCTAGCACTTTTCCCAAATATGAATCACCTTTATGTCTTCAGCAAATTAAGGTTTTCAGAAGAAACCCAACTAACAATGGTATTGCACTACACGAATCACTAGAAAGTGATATGGACTGAACCCATCTTAGCACTGTTGAAGCTTGGAGTCATATTTCGATCCTCAAACTTGATCTGATTCTCAAGCATATGTCAATCTTGAGGTCACAAGTAAATAGCGATCTTTTCCCATTCTGTTCTCATGATTGCCATGCATAGTTCAACACCTCCTAAAAATGGCGATTATTTGTGGCTGCACAACTTGCAGCTTTGGCGTAGGTATTAGGGAAAGTCTAGCAAGTGTTGAAGATAGTGATTGCCCAACATTCCTTATGTGCCCAGCAACAACAAATAACCTCACGCCAATCTGGAATAACCACGACTGGAGGATGGTGTTGCCAATTATAATGCAGCTACACCTCACATGCACCAAACCCTAGCACACTCAACCAACATTTTAAACCCATCCAGAATAGTGTTCACACCCAGTAGATAGTTTCCAAAGGTTCCACGGCTTCCTGCAACTTCCCATGATTTCATCCAAGGGCTCATGCCTGAGCTAGTATTGCTATGCCTCCTTCAACAATATACAATATGCTCTTATAAAATATAACCACATAAATATCAAAGTCGAGCATAAAGGAATATAGCTAGACTGTGGATCTCATATCTCCCAGATAATAATAAACAGTAGCAGTGCCGTAAATGTACTACCCTGTCGCTTCCAATATTTATCTATACATAACTCCAATTGTCCTGCTCAGAGATCACTCTCGATTCTTGAGAAAAGAGGCTTGGTCGACGCATGACTCCCACACTAGGGTGATCCATGATGATCTCTTGTGCCAGAATCTCTAGTGCCCATGATCATCTAGACAAGGGATGCATGAATAATAAGTAACATTCAGATACAACACCCACTTCCAAATTGCATGCGTATATAGATAATTTTCAGAAACAACGAATCATTAGAGGTCTAAACCTCTAGCATGTTTAAAGGCATGATATCCAATTGTTAAATCAGAAACAACCACTATACCGTCTTGTCAAATTTACATTATTAATTTAATATTTGAATTAGACTACTTAATTCAAGATTTATATCATTAACATATTATTCTATTAGTGTCAATCAGCTGTACTTTAAGTAGACCAAAAGTGCATCATTTTTCTATCTCTTAAGACTATTGGTTCTTGGCATATTTTTGATATCTTTATCTATAACATTGAAGGCAAAATTTAAAGTAATGCTACAAGGGACATTACAAAGTACAATTTTGTGATTGTTTTCATTTAACAACATGTTTACATTGTCAACCCTTAACGGATTAAATTGTAAAAACTACCAATCTTGGGCAAGGGTTAGTACAGTGGTATCGGAGCTAGTGAACCTGCCAGCTTTTGGGTAAATGTTGAAAAACTTGATCAATCATGACAATAGAAGATATCCAACCATTGGCAAGATCACTCTATGAAGCAGACAACAAGCTTAGTACTGAATTACTTTCAAGGGATGATGACTTTAACACACTTAAACAGGTGGAAGAATGCTTGATTCACGTTGAGCAGTCATCTGAAGTGTTAGATATAGCTCTAACTCCTACAGTAACCACCTTGAATCAGCATAAATGGTTGAGGCATCATGATGAGGAAATCAAGTTGTTGGTTACCTCTTGTTTAAGTGAGGTAATGAGAATTTTGGTATGTCTAGTTCCTTATGACGACAACACGATGAAAGAGGTATTGCACATGATTGTAGACAGTTTCAAAGACCTAGATGACATCAATAATACACATTACTCAAGAAGGATGACCATATTAAAGACATTTGCGGAAATCAGGACAAGGAACCTTCTTGTGGATTTAGGGTTGCAAGATCTGATGTACAACATGTTCCATCATTTCTTTGCTACGATCAAGAACACACATAATGAAGATGTTTTTGCAGCCATGAAAGATATTCTGGTTCTAACTATCAATGAGAGCGAAGTTATCGACCCACCCATCACATCTATGCTTTGGACCGGTAGGAAACAAGAATGGGCTCTCTCTTCATCTGCATATACATTATTCCATGGTGTGTACACACAATGTGAAGAAAAATTAAAACCTCACTTGAATAGGGAAGAACAAGAAAAAATCAAGTTAGAAAACAAATGGGAGGAAGTTTCTCAAAATCATCCCTTAGTTGTACAGGTAGAGAATGAAGGTAACAACACGCAAAGAGAGGAATCAGTTTTTAATACTTCTAAAGAAATGGAAGCAGTTGGTTGTCCATGTGCTTCTTCTATCACAAATGAAATAGGAACTTGGGTTCATGAGTGTTATGAGACAACCACTAGTATGGAGTTAATACATAAGGAGCAAACTAAAAATGATAATAGATTCACATCTGCTATAGATGATAACTTCTTTCATTTCCACGATGCAGGAGGTTTTTGGTTTGACTACCAAAATGAGCCTATGAAGAATGCATGTGAAATTCCTTTTGACCCTGAGGTTGCTCTTACTCCATCTCAAGGATCAATGAGCATTGAGGATGACATAGAAGGGATTGAAACTATTGATCATAAATCAGATTTTGTGCAACCACTTAGGGATAAGGATTTTGGTCATAGTTCTCCCTTACCTTTTGAGGAGGACATGGTCTCCTCTAATCAATCAATTGTTGCTGATGAGAAGAGTACTCCTTCTAATGACAGTAAATCGAAAGAGATGTTATATGACAGTTCAAGTCACCTAGGGGCAAATAAACAAAGAACTTTGGCATTGAAAGTTGGGAAAAGACAGTTATGGATCACATAAGGGAGAATGGGAAGAAATAAATCAACAAAAGCACAAAATTCAGAGGAAGATAAAGACAAGCAGATGAGGAAAATCTTTTATGAAGCAATGGCAAGCAAAAACCCCGAGGAACTAATGGATGGTGCTGAAGATGTTGAGAGGACTCTATGACTATGTGAATGGTGGAAGGAGAAAGCTAAACATGCCAAGATGATAGCTGCAAGAGCAAGAGCGAACTTGCAGAAAATTAAATGAAGGCATAGGTCCATGGATTCTCAAAATGAACAAGAGATGAGTTTTTAAAGAGAGTTGTGTGATTCCAAGATTGCATCGAAAGTTCAACACCCACATTCACATGATCGACACAATCAAGAAGGTCAACAAAAGTATTGAAGACCTTGGAGATTGATTTGCCGAAGGTAGTGTGTAAGACAAGATCAACAACGGGGTGTCATGAGGCCTTTGATTTATACAAGCAAAGAAAGGCTAAATTGAGAGATGTGCAAAGGCCCTTATAGGAAGCAAGAAATCCGATTGTAATCACTGAACATTTCAAGGAAGAAGGGAACAAAGGAAAAACTGGAGAGATCAAGGAAGTAGACAACTTTCATGAGACCTATGATCCAGGCCATTGTCCCAAAGATCTAAATAATAGTTTAGACCAACAACAAGAGAGGCCCGATATTGGAATCAAGGTTCACTTTTAGTTTGTTAGTAATCCCTTGTTTGAAGTTGAAGCTAATGTGACCTATGATAATTTGCTTTTCAAGTTGGATAATGGAGATCTTTTCGATTTTAGTAAGGTGATTAGAGTTGAACATAGGATTTGGGATCCAGGGATTAGTGTAGTTGGTACTCTGCTCCACAAGAGTCACGTTAAGTTACCTAACAACTCTTGGCGTGATAATGATTATAAATTTATAACAGAGAGGCGCAACGGAAGTTGGATAAGGCCCTTGATGGTGAGTTTGCAGAATTTATATAGAGGATCATCCGCTTTATTGTCAGGAAACATAAAGCAATATTATTCACAGACAAGTTGCAATTGTGGGATCACAACAAAGGTTTGTATAAACCATCTCGGTTGGTATGGGATCTTGGAGTCAGATTGCTTGAAGGAAAACAATCTTGGGCGGGAGGACTTGTAATGTTCCGTTTTTTCAGGAGATTGTATCGAATGTGGAGATTGTCATAAAGAACATATATATAAATATACGGTGTGATTGGTTGATTGATCAATTCATATTGGGCAACTCATTTATTGCTTAGAACAGGGTGTCAAAGATTGTATTGGTTTATTCAATAGTTGGACCATATATTTTTATGCTATTAGGAATTGATGATCAAGTCGTGGCTGTCCATTCACAGGAATCAATGCTTCATTCAAATAATGCGATTCCTAATATATTCGATTTGAGGTTGGCAAACAAAGATTATACCATACTTTATAACACGCGGTCTTTAATAGTGATTGGTCAGAGGATTGTAGGAAGCTGCCATCCTTGAGATATCTACCATTGGCTTATTATTATCGGGAGCATATACAAGACGGTCTGGAATTGGAGTATATCCTTGTTGAAGGTCGTGACCATCATTATGTGCCACCGTTGATAACCTATAGCCTATTAGGAATTGATGATCAAGTCGTGGCTGTCCGTTCACAGGAATCAATGCATCATTCAAATAATGCGATTCCTAATATATTCGGTTTGAGGTTGGCAAACAAAGATTATACCATACTTTATGCCACACTGTCTTTAATAGTGATTGGTCAGAGGATTGTAGGAAGCCGCCATCCTTGAGATATCTACCACTGGCTTATTATTATTGGGAGCATATACAAGACGGTTTGGAATTGGAGTATATTCTTGTTGAAGGTCGTGGCCATCATTATGTGCCACCGTTGCCTATAGCCGTGTATGCTAATCATATTCCCTCATACATCTATCTGCTAGCAGACACCACTATCGTGATAGTCTAAAAGGTCAAACTCAGTTTATACCCATCATAAATCAGGACTTGTTTGCTTGCCTACCCGATTTTACTAGCCGCTGAATATATGAGAAGGAAGCCGACTGACCGGCGATCATAATTATGTAGATCAGCAATATAGTAAATATTAAGGAGAGGAAATGATTAATCAAAGGCAACAATTGATAGTAAGGGTGCAGCGCAAGGTTTAAACTAATGGCTGCGATTCCTTATAAGGCTCTGATTTGTTATAAAGAAATCCTTTTAGGATGTTCATAAGATCATTTACACGTATGGGAATCCCAAGTTAAATATTATGTTAAATCTTGTGAGACTGTAAGAAAAGATTAGCAGCAATTAGAAGAATTAATGAGCATTGATTCCTCATAAAAAGGCATCGCTTTGTTAGCCTTTGATTATTGTGTTAAGTGGATAAGTAATAAAGTCAGAAATAAAATAGTCTCAAAGGCAGCAATGAAGGGTTATTAGCAAAGGGTCATGTTCACTTCAAAAGACATCACTATTCAAAACATTACAATTTCTCACATGAAGCCTATTTGAAAGATATATCGAGGATATCAAAATTCGTCCATGGAATATCATCGAACATTGTTGGCAGATATATACATTTTAAAAACAGCAGATCTAAGTACTCTAAGGATCCCATGATCATCTAGATAAGGGATGCATGAATAATAAGTAACATTTAGATCCAACACCCACTTCCAAATTGCATGCATATATAGATAATTTTCAGAAACGGTGAATCATTAGAGGTCTGAAGTCTGAACCTCTAGCATGTTCAAAGGAACGATATCCAATTTTTAAATCAGAAATAGCCACTATACTCTCTTGTCAAATTTACATTATAAATTTAATATTTGAATTAGACTACCTAATTCAAGATTTATATCATAAACATATTATTATATTAGTGTCAATCAGCTGCACTTTAAATAGATCAAAAGTGCATCATTTTGCTATCTTTTAAGATTATTGGTTCTTGGCATATTTTTGATATCTTTATCTATAACATTGAAGGCAAAATTTGAAGTAATGCTACAAGGGACATTACAAAGTACAATTCTGTGATTGTTATCATTTGACAACATGTTTACATTGTCAACCCTTAATGGATTAAATCGTAAAAAATACCAATCTTGGGCAAGGGTTAGTACATAATAAATAAATAAACTACAACTAGTCATAAATAATATTATTAAAGGATATGAATTTTGGAGTTGATCACTGATAATTTTTTGGTTTCTTATTTTTTCAATTAGTTAACTGAAATTATGTCATTCAGTTGTATATTTGTATTAGTTTATAAACATTTATGCTGGTCAATTGTAATTTTCTGTTTGTAAACAGAGTTTTATTGAGGGAAAAAAAAACAATTTCCCATGTGCACAAAGGGACTAAGCTTTAATAGAAAAGTAACTATAAATAATCCCTGATACATTAGAACTAGTTTTTATGCTATTATGGAAATGGTTTTTACAAAAGTCCACATAAAACAGTGCCATTCTTGAAATTGTGAAAAATAGAATCTTGAAATTTGAAGAAGGCAATGTCAGGTCAAATGAAGAGAAGCTTCTTGGAGGATCTGGACCATTCTGTTAGTCTACAGTATGCCATGAACTGATCAAAGATTTCCATGTGTGATATTCTAATTTCTTTTAAAATACTTATATTCATCTTCTGTTGTAGTAGAACTAGATTTCCAATCAATATGTCAATGCCACCTTCTCAATTACATGAGCTCTCTCTAAGCGGTTAACAGTTCTTGTTATCATAGCATGAATCTATGTTTTTGCTATACAATCATTCATAATTGCACGGAGGAAGAGCAGTTTTATGGCAGCTACAAGTTTCTGGGTCCAAAGATTTTATCCTTGTATATTATGGTTATCCATTGACAAGGAAAAACAAGTGTCAAAATGATTGGTTCTGTAACTTGCAACTATGTTGTACTAGAAATTGACCACTTGTTAATTGCCTAGTCCCTCTGTGGGGTGGTTGATTTATTATTTTTTTCCCCTTTTTCAGTATTAAGCATGTTGCTTTCACATATGTTAGAGCGAACATTGAACTTCTTCAATAACAAGTTTTCAACTAATATATTAGTATTTTATAAGACATATTGGGAGGAGACTAGCTTTCCAATTTTATTTCTATTGCCATTGCACACTGTAAAAAAGATTTTTTTATTGCAGATTCCTGATTAACAAATTCAGCATGTGGTTGATCAGTAGATCTTGACATTTGAAGAAAGAATGTAAGTGGAAGAAACTCTTTTCGGAAATAATAGCTCTCGATTATAAACCTGAAATTACAGGAGTCCACACACCAAGGAAGCAAAGGTTGCTAAAAATCACCAGCCTAGTTCTCAAAGAATATTCAGAAATATTCAGAAATATTCAGTAGAAGGAAAGAATATAAGTGGAAGACACTCTTTTCAAAAATAACAGCTCTGGATTATAGACCTGAAATTGCAGGAGTCCACACACCAAGGAAGCAAAGGTTGCTAAAATCACCAGAAGAAACTCTTTTCAGAAATAATAGCTCTGGATTATAGACCTGAAATTGCAGGAGTCCACACACCAAGGAAACAAAGGTTGCTCAAATCACCAGCCCAGTTCTCAAATAATATTCAGCAATATTCAGCAGAAGTAACTGGAAGGTGAACTGAAATTGCAGGAATCCACACACCAAGGAAGCAAAGGTTGCTAAAATCACCAGCCTAGTTCTCAAAGAATTTTCAGCAATATTCAGCAGAAGTAAGTGGAAGGTTTGGTTTGTTAATCTGCAAAATTAATAAATTAGACAAAACTCCAAAACAAACTCTTGAGCTAGAAGAAAACTTTGAAATCAGGATCATAAAATAATTGTGAACACACAAAGAATTATTGCCAAGATAATTGATTGATAAAATAAGAAGCAAATGCATTCTTATATAGAACTACAAAGAGCTAATAATAGTGAGACTAATAAAAGCTAATTGAAAGCTTAACTGAAAGCTAAAAAAAGCTAATTGAAAGCTTTAATTGATCCTAATTGAAAGCTAACTAAAAGAATAAAAGAATATACCTAAAGTCTATTCTAATATCTTATTTGACCATTAACAATATTTGCTACGCCCTTAATATCTAATAGTCGGCTATCTTAACTCTCTATTAAGTCATATTATCATTAGTATATTGTTATTTAGTTGTTTAGGTCGGCCTAAGTCTTATATAGGTGTGTCTAAGTCGGCCTAGGTGATATCCTTGGCATAAATAGGTATATATAGGAGGTTGTGAGTCTTATTTCATCATCAAGTTGTGAAGTGTGTTCTCATTAGAGATATTTGGAGGTTTGCCCCCTCAAAGTGGCCTATTATTCTCAGTTATTATCAAGTATTTGCAGCATATTTCATATCATATTCTTCTATTGTGCAAGTTATTTCCTAACAATATTATTTTAATACCCTCTCTTAATGGTCAATCTATTAACTACACCAAGCTTATCCCAAAATTTTTCAAACTTGTTAGGATTTAAAGACTTGGTTAGAATGTCTATAGTTTGGTCGTCAATGGTATATTATTGCAACATTATTGATCCATGTTCTACAAGTTTCCATATGCAATGACAATAAAGCTCTACATGCTTAGTACGCTCGTGAAAGACTTGATTCTTGACAAGTTTTAGCACCCCTTGATTGTCACAAAACAAGGGTGAAGGCCTTGCTTGAGACATCTGCATGTTTGAAAGCATCATTCGAAGCCATACTGCCTCACATGCTGCTTTGACGATTCCTTGATATTTTGCTTCGGTCAAGGAAAGAGCTATTGCCTGTTGCTTCTTACTGGTCCATGTGACTGCACCCGTGCCAAGACTGAAAACATACCCAAAAGTGGACTTCTTGTCATTAGTTGAACTTTCCCAATCTGAATCTGTGAACCCAACCAGCCTAGGATCTTTGATTCTGCTATACAGAATGCCAAAGCCAAGTGTCCCTCTCACATATCTCAGTGCCCGCTTTGCTGCAACCCAATGTTCTACCTTTGGGGCTGTCATAAAACGAGAAATGCAACTTATAGCATAACTCAAATCAGGTCTAGTGGCTGTAGGATAGGTAAGGCTGCCCACTAGTTGCTTGAAAACTGACTTAACCTCTCTAGTGTCAACTAGTCGATACAAACTATGGTCTTCAATGCCAATTGCTATAGTCTGCTTGGACTCCATGTCAACTATGTGGCACTTGTGCATGCTGAAGATGATGTCCAACTTAAGACAATGGTGCATAATCTGACTCATTGAGAGCAAATTGAGCTCCATTCCTAGTACATAGTATACATTGAGGAAAAAAGATTTTTTCCTCCAATTGTGAATTGGACATTACCTTTACCAACCACTGTATACTCCTCATTGCCACCAAAGATCATTGAATTTGAACAAATTGTATAGTTAGTGAACCAATCCTTCCTATGAGTGAAATGTCTAGATGCTGTAGAATCAATCTACCAAGCTGAGGACTTGGTGTGATCTGTTGGTCGTTTGGCCATAAATGCAAAGAATGGGAACTCCTTTTGCTAAGAATGTTTTGCGACATGGGCCTTTGGTTGAGACCCTGCCTGGTTGGATTTTTGATCAGCCAACCTCTTTCTGTAGTGTTTCTTCATGTGACCAAGTTTTCCACAATAGTGACATGCCATAGTCTTCAAATTCTTTGAAGAATCATCAAAACTCTATTGACTTTTCTTTTGAGGCCACTTGCCTTTTCCCTCGTCCTTGGTTGTGAATGCTTGTTCAACAGTGGGTGTATCACTACTGCTACCAAACTGTTTCTTCTATCTGTCCTGCTGCAAGAGTTTGTTGCACAAGTCATCGAACTTTAGGTTAATTGTTCTAGAAGTAATATTGAGAGTCTCAGTAAAGTGCTCATATGAGCATGGTAAACTCTTCAGTGTGATAACCACAATGTCTTCTATCTTGTGTGTAACACTTGGAAAAAGAAGTTCATTATACCATATAAGTTGCCATAAACTCATCACATTTCAATTAAAGTAAAAGTAAATCATGCATAGAATGAAGAGCTTCCCATAAGAGCTCAAAAGCAAATGTAGTAATAAATTTCATTTCATGTATCCAAAAGAAGTACATTGCATCTACAACAAGGATCTTTGCATCGATACATATGTATATGTCAATAGCATATCAATGAGTTTCCATCAATTCATTCATACTCGAATTACATCAATAACTTTCATTCAATACATCTATTTCAATGTTACATCAAATCTTTCATTCAATACATCTATTTCAATGAATGCCAAATAAATTTACTTTTACAAGTGGGCTATACAAACCTTTCAAAAATAATACATGAAGACATCCATAACATAAGAAAACTCTGAACCTCAACCGCCGTGACACCACTGGTCTTCTCGCAAGTTGGGGCCAAGAGTGTGATTAAGGCGCCTTTTCCACTCAACCACGAAGTACAAGACTTCCCTGGGTTTCTTCCTAACTCAAAGAAATCCCCAGCCCTGCACAAGGAGCCTAGCAACTTGAAACAACAAAGCAGGAGGGAACTCTCGATGCAAGCCTGATGCCTATATGCATTCCTAACATGAGAATAACATATTTCTTGCAAATAGGAGGTGGCAGAGACTTACATACATTTATTTCTAGGCTTTTATTTCCATCTATTTCAATGGTACATGTGCTTGGCCAAGCATAAATAAATTAAATGATAGTTTTAGAAAAGGTAAAACTACTATCTTTGTGGGTCCACCTTCGGCATCCTATCTTGAAAGTTTCTCAAAAGAGTAATAAATAATGCATTTTCCATCTATAGTTTTCATTCAATTTTAGACATCTCTACTTCAGGGGAATTCCAACAATTACAAAGTACACACAAGATTCTCAATTAGCTTTGCATTAGCACACTATCTTAAATGAAATACATCATACAGTTGGTTTTGCAATTCACCTTCTATTCTTTCAAAACTGTCTAAATTTAGTCTTTTGCAAAGAGCATGTATAAATTCACAAGTTCTAACTCTTATTTAAATAATTTAATCAAGATAACAAATTCATATAAATTCAGAAGGAAACTACACAAATCAGCCATATGTGTATGGAATGGAAAAAAACATAAATTACCTACTTATTTTAAAGGAAGTATGTCTAAATTTATATGCAAATAATATAAGTCAAAATTGTAGAGGCAAATATAAATCTAACATAGAGATTTCCCTCACACTTATTCAGATTCAAAAATCACATGTTTCAGGTTTGGCAACTAGTTTAATCTCCCAAAGGAAGGTAAATGGACAATAACATCTAGTTTTATACACCCGGTTAACGTATATATATATATATATATATATATATATATGGACAATAACATCTAGTTTTATACACCCGGTTAACATATATATATATATATTCACTTTTCTACGTAGTTATTATCAATTCTATGGCAAAAATGTATGGTTTCAGCTTAGTTTTATTTAAAACAGACAATATAAATATCCAGATTTATATGAGTACATAAATATATATATTTCTTGCTGTATACAGAGATATATGTACACATATAGGTGTATTTACATGTATATATATGTTCGTACATTTCGCATATATATATACTTTACGTAAATATAAGTTTACAGATATAAATGTTTTTTGCCCAGATTTGTATATATGTATATTATGTATATATAAATGTATTACAAACATATATATATATATATATATAATTATGTGGTTTACAGGGAATCGCATTATTCAAGCGTAGATTTAAAGGTTTCATGCCAATTAAAAACAATAATAAAGAATGAGTCTGATGGGAGGCCAGCGCCTCTCCCCATGGGGAAGGCGCTGCCTGTGAGGGGGCAGTGCCACCTCCACAAGCCACGCCCTGTGGAGGGTGCTGTCCCTCCACAATGCAGCCCCTTTCCCACCATGGGGCGTGGCTGGGGTTAAGCTCCAAATTCATAACTTTGTTGGTTTCTTTAAAATATGTAACTCCAAAAGAATGGTAAACAGTTTATTGCTGTGTTTCTAGAATCTTTAAGAGTTTGGATATATATATATGTGTGTGTGTGTGTATTTACATACATATATAGGAGGGAATGCGTATATAAATATGTATATATATATATTTATATTTCTGAATTTATATTAGATTTAATATTTTGAAGCAAAATTATGGATAACAATTTGACAAGGAAAGAAAACCCCAACCTGGTAACAGGATGATCATTACAAAGGAGTTGTGCAATTTGTTTTTGCAAATGCATACATTCACGAAAGAAGGGAAAATTTCCACAAATTTCATAGTTTTGTAAACACTTGGAATTCAATCTTTCAACCATTCTATTTCAAACATTTGAGATTAAAATACATAAGAAGAGAATTAGAAACTTGGATATTTTGCTTCCAGTTCCAGCTGCTTTTCCAATCAATTCTTCTCTCTTTGTTTCTTTTGGAACTTGATTTCTGAAAAAAAAAACTTTTTCTTCTCTCCTTTTCCTGTTACTTTACTAACCCCTATTTCCTACTAATTCAAAATCCTTCTGAAACTTTTTGATAACATAATCATTTACTTGGCAGCCATTAGAGCTATATTGCAGAGCATATTTTCAAGAAAAATATCAAGAACCGTTATTCCCTCTCGGGAATTCTTGTTCTTATAAAAGTTTTCTTTTTCCCCTTTCTAAACCTAATCTTGAAAAATAAGAGATTGAAAAAAAGAAAAGAAAAGATATAACTTATCTTTTCCATTTCCCGTGCTTAGATGAAAAATATAAATAAAATAATATTCAATTTAGTTGCAAAGAAGTCCCCTTTTTGGAAAATATTTACCCAAAACTAATTCTAATTTTACAATGTAAATATTTACACAATAATTAAATAAATATCTTCTAACTATTAGTTAATTTATTAACTCAAAAATCAACACAAGTTAAAAGAAGGATATCATACTCACTCAGATTTTATCATGCATAACCATTTAAAACCAAAATCTAAAATTAAATTATAATTATAATTAATTCTTTTACTTATTCTTGCTTATATTTTAATTTGACTAATCATTAATTATTTGCAAATAATCAAAACAGTCATACAAAAATTATCATTTCTAAATGCAATCTACATGAATCTAAGTGTTTGTGTGTGATTGAGAGGACATCCTGCTTTATCTTGTCAAGAAGCTAACCTCCTCTCCTTAATCACACCCTTGGTTTTCGACTACTTGCATCTCAAGTGCACTCAGGCATACAATAATAAACTGAATTAGTATCCCATAAAGATATAAATCAAAACAATATAATACATTAATTCAAATATTTCTATTCTATTTTGCTTCATTTTCAAAGTAAAACACATTCAATACTATTCAACTTTTCATAATTTAAGCAAACACTTTTATATATCACCACACCAAAACACCATAGTATTCATTATTACTCTACCACACACATCAGATCATATAACAAATCCACACAAAATCAAACACAACCTGCATCAGAGTCCGAGACGTGACATTGTGACCTATTGCTTCTAGTTGATTGCGAATGTCTTTGATGTTCATCAAGTGACCCTGCAAAGACATCTTCTCGTCTATCATGATCGAGATAACATATTCTTCAGGAAGAAGGCCTTGCCCTTATTTGATGTCTCATGTAGATCTTGCAGATGCTTCCAAATCTCAATAGAGGTCTTGCTTGAAGGAACCTCTGGAAGCATCTCATCTATGACAGATAACTTGAGAAGCATAACCGCCTCTTGATTACTTCCATCAAATTTGTCTTGGTCCTTTCCCACAATTGTGGGACATGTGTTTGTGACTTTGTACTAAGGACAATTTGATCAAGGCACTTGTATTCAAAGATGGTGAGCATCTGCTATTTCCAAGTGTTGTAATTTTTGCCATTGAACCTTTGACTACCTTCCAACATGATATTGGGTAATGAAGCCATCCCTTCCGTAGTATGAAGTCATGAAAACCAATGAAACCTTAGGTTTTGAAAAGAAAATCAGAACCCTAGTTTAAACAAAGAGGCAGAAAACCATTATTTTTGTCCAAAAAAATCGGAAAAAAGATGCAAAAATAATTGCTGTCATACTTCTGCAAAACCCTAGGTCTTATTTTGATAAAAAAACCTGTAATTTCTTTTTTCTGAAACCCTAGGTGCCAAATTTTTTTTTGAAACCATTGAAATATTTGGGAAAAAATTGCAAAACTAGAAATTTTTGGGAAAAAATCTGCAAAAACTATTCCAAAAACCTGCAAAAATCTGCAAAATTCTGATTTTTTTTTTTGCAGAAATTCTAGGAAAAAAATTTGCAAAAATTCTGGAAAAAAATCTGCAGAAATTTTGGAAAAAAACTTTGTACAATCCGTACAGCTTCCTTTGGCACATTCTTTTGTGCCTCCTGCATGCAATTTATCACTGCCACAGTCTATAGAACTCACACACTCTCCAATCTCGAGAATTTACAAAACCTGAGCTCTGATACTAATAAATAATTATGAACACACATAGAATTATTGCCAAGATAATTGATTGATAAAATAAGAAGCAAAGACATTCTTATATAGAACTACAAAGAGCTAATAATAGCGAGACTAATAAAAGCTAATTGAAGGGTTAACTGAAAATAACTGAAAGCTAGAAAAAGCTAATTGAAAGCTTTAACTAAAAAGCTAACTAAAAGAATAAAATAATATACCCAAAGTCTATTCTAATATCTTATTTGACCATTAAACTAAACACAACAATATTATTTTAATAGATCAAATGCATGGTGTGACTGAAAACCAAAAGTTAATCATCCATACAATGAATCAACAATATTTAGTGGATTGAAGACAATGAAATTGCTCACCTTGTCTATTTCAATGGCATACAATTGACTCAACGCCACAATATAAATATTGATGAAAAGAGCCAATACTACCTCCTGCAGATAATGCAGATAATACACCCCATCTGAGCATTATATAAACAACCAATAAGAGGCTAACAACTAAATTATTGCATTGCATGATGAATTAACTGACCATTTTATAAACAATCAATGACAAGCTAACAACTAAATTACTGCATTGCATGATGAATTATTTTAGAACACTTTCATCAGTTGCTTGTATGGCTAACAATTAAATTATTACATTGCAAAATGAATACTATTAGAACACTTTCATCAATTGCTAGTATGCTTAGCACCTGGTTAACAAGAAAGTTTTCAATTAATGTAATAGTTGCTTCATACTTCAACATTCATCTGGTACACCAGAAAAAAGTTGTGATAATAGCATCTTGCAAGGGGGATCATGACAACAAACAGCTGCACCCCTATAGTAAGTTTTGCAAATGGTTCAATTACTGTATTACACTAGTTGTCAAAGACACAGAGTAGCATCTAGTGGCAAATTGCAATTGCATTGACTACAACTAGAAGTGGAGATATTGCAAACTAGTTTGTCCAATATGTATCTAGTTTAGTGAAGTTCACAAGAGCAGTATTGATGTTGCATATCCAAAAGCGGTCCAACAAATTGCCTGCATGTGTTGTTGGCTTGTCAACAATCAATGACAGTTTGTGTTCCTCCATAAATTTAAGGAGTGTGTTTTGTGGATTGTAACATGTCAATGTTGAAGTCTTTGGCAATAATCAATTTGGAATTGGATGACAGTGAGTTGATAGTGTTTTGTATTAGATTCAATAGGTCATGAATGGGTGCAATTGGTGTCAAATACATGTTTGTGATGTGTAGAGCAGTGCCAAGATGCAATAGGTCAATGATTATTGATTCTAGATGCTTTGTTGCAAAAGTCTCAATGTTTTGCAACGAGGCTGTCTTTTTGCAACATGTTAATAGACCATGAATACTTAGTGTAGGATAGCAATTGAATGTTTCATTGAGGAATTTAACATGTTTGATCACATTGTATTTGGTTTCTTGGAAGCAAAGTACAATTGCTCCAAGCAAATCATGGTCATGGGCTATTTCTTGTGCGTGTAATGCAAAGCTACGTGTATTCAAAGAGCATATGCTAAAATGGCTTGAAGGTATAGATTCAAGATTGTGTTGTAGTCTCCTTTGTGCTAAGGTCCCAAGGTGTTGCATCTTGTTAATCACTTTTTGTGATACTTTGAAATTTTGTTGTTGTAGTTTGTGCATCAAATACAATGATTCAATGTTTCTTATGTGTGATAGAGCAGTCTAAACAAGACCATGCTGATAGAGTTTACAAGGGTCAAAATAAAGTGCATCCATTGTGAGATCTTGTTTTCTATGGATGGTTCATGCACGTGCTAGTTGCAAAGGGAATTGTGCTCGAGTGACTATTTTTATAGTTGTTTTGACTTTTTTGACGTTTCTTGTTATAGTTGTCTAGGAAGGAAAATATAATTTGTGTATAGACTTTGCATTCTTTGTTGACGCGATTTGCCAACAATTGGGTCATGCAATTGAATCCAAACAGTGTCTTCTTGCTCAGTTCTATGCAATTAGAAAATGTCATTTGCACCATTGACTAGTCCATCTTGTGTATCAAGGTTGCCATCAATCAACTCAACCAAAATATCTTGCTTTAGGAAGATTGTGCTAGGAAGTGATGACTTGTCACCTTGGAACTGGATATTATTAATAGGTGTGTCTTGTTTATCCACTGCTTCTAATACACAAAGCTTTGTAGGTAAATAGTCTAGCAATTTTTTATTGTACTTGTCAACTGCTGAATTTTTTTGATTGGATCACTAGGAGGAGTCTTATAGCACATTGTATTCAAGTAGCAAATGTCTTGATCAATTTGTTGAGAAGTCTTGGCACGATTAAGTATGGAAATGAAATGTTGAAGTTTTTGTCTAATTGAGTGTGCAACTTGATGCACTTAACGTTGTTGATCCAAAATGTATATGGCAGTTTCTCATTATTTATTATTGGTTCTTCGAATACCCAAACATCACATACATGTTGTGCTTGATAGAGGCCATTGCAAAATATGATATCAATATTGGCAGAGGGTTTTGTTGGTGTGTGTTTGACTTGACAAAGTCTTCTGTCAATATTGTAAAGCATTCTAGAGCCAATCAATGAGACTTCATCAAATAGCAAAATTTGCAATGGGTAAAAGTTTTTGCTTAAGCTATCAAGTGTGTTTGAATCCAAGGGTACGATTTTTGAAGAATTGCATGGTAGATGGAACATGGAATGTGCAATGGTAACACGTGCATTGAATGCAGTTTTTCTGTTGAAGCAACAATAATGCCTTTAGGCTTGAGTGGGTCACCATCTAGTTACGTATCATAGAATCGAGTCATTGCTTCAAAAATTACTTTAGTTGTGACGGTTTTGCCTATGCCAACTCCACCTATCAAGAACAAGTACAATGGTTTTTTGGGTGCAAGTCTTTTTGTCATTAGTACATCCTTTAGCATTGATTGTTGTTCTTTGTTCAATTGTCTTTGTAGATTGAAGTATTCTTGGTTGCTAAGCAAGAATGGATGAGCTATGTCTGAAAACAGTGAGTTGCAAGTAGCGTTTATGAGGTGTGTATTTCTCATATGGTTTAGGTCAATTATGATGTCATTTTGCTCTTTGTTTTCATCAATTTCATTTGTAATGTCTATTGTTGGATAGGTGTAGTTATTAGCTTTTGTAGCAGCCTCTTCAATGTCGCCCCATGTAGAAGCAATTTGTGTAGTGAACATTTCTGTGATATTTGCAATTTGTGCCTTGTTTACATTGAATGTTGCATTCATTGTTTGATATCCAACTAGCAAGGTTTGTTCACTAATTTAAAAGGTACATATAAGATAAGTTTTTCTTTGCAATAATTCTCAAGATCAATGTGCAGATTGTATTTTACATAGCGTATGATCTGTGGAACTGCTCTTTTTTGGAGCTTTGTCAAATTGCTGGGGTAGAAGGTTGTATATTTAGCTAATGACAATTTGTCAAAAGCTTTTGCTCATTGTGTGTATTTTTCTATTGCAGATGGATACATGATGTGTTTTAGAATCATCTTGTTCTTTTGCCAATAGTTTAGGTCTTTAACATAAAAACTCGACTCTCTAATGGTGCAGTATTGATGAAAACAATTTTCCTTGAGCATTTATGCAATGGCAATGAGAGAATAATGTGAACAACTTGACGATTGGACATTTGTTGATAGTTAAGCAATGCATTGCCAAGTTTTCGTATGAACTGCATCTTTCCATCAAAAGTATGAGTGCATTGCTGCTGCAATTGCGGAAATGCAAGAGATAATGTTCTATCTTGTTTTGTCATATATGAACTACAATAAGATGCAACGACATATGCATCTAATATAACGTGTGTTTGTATTTGCATACCTAGTGCTGACACTTGCTTTGCAAAGACATTTATCCAAATATCAATTGGATCTCTTTTCAACATCACAATTTTGCATGACAATGTTGATTGTAGAATTGCAATGTAATTTGTTTCATCCATTTGGAATTCATGCAAAAAGCTTTCGAATGTAACTTCTTTTGTATAGTGTTTGTCTTCCAATTGCTTGAAACAAATTCTTGCTCTATCATTGATTGCAATATTAGGCATGGGCAAGGGCTCTAATATTGTTCTCCTCATGGGAGGCAAGGGGAAACTAAATCTGCAACTTGAATTTTTTTACTTTTTGCAACTCCTTGTATGGTGACGTGTTTGCATTTTGGCAAGGTTTCTATCAAGCAGGGAAGAATCACATGAAATATACTTGTCCACAAAGCTTTCTATTTCAACATTTGAGCAATTCCCATATACAAGTGCATCTTTTACCCATAGCATAAAATGAAAATCTTCATTGTCTTGGTTTTGAAATTCTGTGACAAAAAAGTAGTCCAATGCTTGGCCCAAAAGTTCATGGTTTTTTAGCACCATTTTTTGAAATGCATTGATTCTATGGTTGAAGTAGCGACTACAAAGTACTGGGTTCTTTCTAATTTCAAAGTCCAAGTATTCTATAATTTTATTGTATTTGCTTTGTTGTTGAATGGATATTTGTTGCAATGCTTTGCACAATGTCTCCTAGAAGTGCTCAACACTTGTTAATCTTAAAGAAAGTTGGAGGTCCCAATCGTCTTATCATTGCAAATATATTTTTTCTAATGTTTTCTAAATAGTCTAGGGAGTTTCAAATACTCTTTAATGATCTTGTTGGCGTAACAACTAGCACCTCCTGAAAAAAGAGCTGGTACCGACAGCCATGCACACCACGCAATGAGTGCTCTTCAAACGAGGAAGCTCCTGCCAGCTACAAAATACCGCAAAGGGAAATAAACTAAATCTACACTCCCCGCCTTGTTTCGCCAGAGGCACAAGGCTTTCGAAACTATATACGCTATGCTTGAGAATTTTCTCTCGTTTCGCAGGATTCATTAATCACAACTAAACTTACCCTATCCGCCTCAAGAAAATCAGAGCATGAGAAAACGGAGCAAGGTTATGACTATCAGACGATAAACGCATTCAGATTCTCTACTTGAAGGCAAGGTGGCGCAACTATTATCTCAATCTGAACAAGTTTATTAGGCACGAAACAGATTTGAGAATTCACGATGACAATCTTATGAAACCCTATGTGGCATAACACTCAATCAGCATAGTAAAGACTCGCAAAACAGCTTTATCATCAAAATCTTTATGAAACCCTGTGTGGCATAAAACTCAATCGTAATGATAAAAGATTCACAAAACAGATTTTCTAATCTATGGGAAGATTTACCATGAAAACTTTATGAAACCCTGTGTGGCATAACACTCAATCAGCATAGTAAAGACTTCACAAAACGGTTTTATCATTACAATCTTACGAAACCCTGTGTGGCATAACGATTGATCATAACAATAAAAGATTCACAAGACAGATTTATCTAAACTATGGAAAGAATTCACCATTACAATCTCTTGAAACCCTATGTGGCATAACAATTAATTGCAATAGCGAAGACACATGAACAAATACCAAAAGAGTAATATTGAGGCAAGGTAGGCGCAACATTATATCACAAAAGTTATTACAAATGGAGCAAAGTTTTATTTATATACATCAAGGTGTAGGTAACCCTAATCACCTTTTGAGTTCACTACGCTTCAATGCATGTGTTATGCTTAACCTCAATGAACTATACAAGGCTAATCGAAAGTTGTACCATCACAACCGTACAACAACTCCACTGGACAATGTGCGTTATGCACGCCCTCTGGTTTAAAAGCAAAGTTAACTGGACACTACCTTCAGTTAACTGGAAACCCTAACCCTAACTCCTGTGTTGATAATTCCAAGGATGAGATAAGCATGTGTTAAGTCAGCAAGTTAACTGAAGATTGAAAGTCAAGTTAACTGCCACTCAGGACTCAACCCTTGAAACTAACTGCACGTTCCAACTGGCAGATCACTCCATGTCAACTTGGTCTAACACTTCGACCAAAAACTCATCGATTTCTCTGTCATCTGGCACTTTGGCACTGCTCAAAACAACAGTCTGTTTCTTTAGTTCTCTGCCACTTTCTGTAATTGTGTGCACACCATCTTTACATTCTTCAGTCGCCTTTCTGAAATTGGCTGCAATCACTGAAATATTCTCTAACTTAGGCGCCATAGGTTCACCTTCCAGGCTGTCACAAATCAGCTTCTCGAACTCTGCTTGAACTTTTTCCAACTCGACATATGTGCCATCTTCAAGAAGATAATGACACGGAATCTGAACAATGAATCCACTGACAAGTGCAAGTACCCCAACGACATTGTCCTTGAGCGAAAACAACTTAGTAGAGATTTTCTCACATATTTCAATTCTGAGAAGGTGCTGCTCTCTCCAAGTAAAGACTTTCTCTTGATCTTCGACAATCTCCAAGGCATCATATGCAACTGATAACTGAGATACAAGAACACGATCCTTTGCCAAACTCTCTGCAACTGCAATATCCAGCAACTGAATACTCTGACGGAGTTTATGTGCTTCACTCCTCAATTGATACAAATCTGCAAGAAGAGTTTTACCAGCAGCAACTAAACTTTCAATCTAGTTGTCCAAAAGTCTGCCATGACTTACCAACTGATCCAATTTTCGTTGTTCTGCAGGTGTGCTCTGAGGAAGAACAGTTGCTCTATTCGGATTCCCATGAACAAGATCAGAAATGTATTGACGAAGTTGACCATTTTCAGCTTTGAGTAAAGCCTTAATTCTCCATCCTTTGTGATACGCTCTTCGAGATTATTGGTAACAATCTTAAGAAGAGTTACGTCTGTCTCTCTAGTGGTCCTGCCAAGATTTGCCTTAGTGAATGTAAAGTCACCCACCTCGACTTCGTCTAAGCTTTTACCTTCCGGAGGAACTGCAACTTCAATAACAATTTCTGATTCAGGAGTTTTCTCAATGTGCACTTGTTTCTTTATCTTCTTATTTGATCTCTTCTGATAAGGCTCACCAAATTCAGACAAATCAAGGTTGTATGATGGTTCACGCCTCTGTCTTCCCAAAGACTTCTCGAGCCAACAAGACTGAACAATATTCTCAATCCGAGGAGAGACTTCCCCTGATGTATCAACCTGTGGTGGTTCAGTTGTCTCTGATCCTGCTTGAATTGGTGTCTCAGGCTCAGAATCTATGTCAATAGGCGGCACGTGAGGTGAACTAGGAGGTGAAACGTGAGGCTCAGCTTGAATAACTGTCTCTATCGGAACTTCAGGAACATTCTCAATTTGTTTTTGCTTCCTCTTACCAGTAGCTCTTTTCCCCGTGTTTCCACCGAAGCCTAACCCCTCTGTGGAGGTATTTATAATGGCTTTGACTTGTGGTCTTGCTCTAGAAGTGTAGAAGGTAATGAAGCGAATCTCATGCTCGCTATAGGAACCTACTCGTGTCCGGGTTGTTTCCAAGAACAACTTGCTAGTCTTAATCACTGATCTGGAAACCTCTTCAATGGAAGTATTCTCCTTGGCATACCAATCAGGTGAGCGAAGTGGCTGCCGAGCAACTTGATCCTTAACATAAGAATTGAGAAGAACTTCTCCATCATCATCTATAGACCATCAACATCTTCCCGAGCAGGGTAATTAGAGACAATCAATATGAGTCTTACAATAGTGACGCACGACAACCCTCAACTCATCTTCACAATTCTGGGTCAGAATTGCGTCATGCATGTGCAATCCCCCTCGCCTAACCTGACGCAGATAATGACCGAGAGGATCGGGCAGAACGCCTCTCTCAAAGGTAAGGCTTGAATTCTGAACCTTCTATCTCAAGAGACATGATGCCCGCATCTGTTGCTGCATCACATGTGTAAATTCCCAATGTGAATGGAAAATTAGCAGCAGTCTTATGACGACTACGAAGAAAGAAGTGAACATGCTGCATCTGTCTAAGGAACTCCATAAAGACGATCTTGTCTGACGGATATCTCGGCAACATCAGGGGCTCTCCAACATAACCATAAACTCGGAGGTATGTGAAAGTAGGGAACTGTATGAACCAATCTGCCCAAGTCTCCATTGCTGATTTGGCCTCGGCTGAAATACGAATATGCATTTCATCATCGAGATCTCTCACGGTTCTCATGGAAAAGTGATCATTTACTACTCGGAAGTCCTGCTCAGACTGAGAAAACTCTAGCTGTGGATAATACTCATGAACACGCTGAACACCGAGAGTACCATTGGTTTTTAGAAGTCTGAAGCTACCTTGAAATGCAACCAAGTAGACCAAATAGGATATCATATGAAATTCGTGATACTTGAGAAAGTTAGTAATTTGCTGATGTAAGCAATCACTAATCAACATAGCCCAATCAAAACGCTCTGTGCCATCAAGGATTCTGGTAATCAGGTAAAACATCCATGGACGGAAAGTGTTAGCATCTGATTGACCGGTAACTCGGTTGAGTAAGGTTATCAAAACAACAACTTCCCCTTTAAATTCTCCACGACCAACCTTCTTAGGCAAGTTAGTTTTCTGAATTGTCAACCATTTCTGAGCAACTTTTCTCTGTGAACGTTGATGATCAGCATCCCATATCTTCTCACAAGCTTCAAGAACAACAGTAAAGTTATCTGAACGAGGAGGAATAGCAAAACATTTCTCTATGTCCTTTGGCTTGAGACTGCAAACCACTCTTCCATCAACCGATCTGATCTGTCGTGAAGACGAGTCATAATGCTTGATGCAAGCAAGTTCGAACTCAAGATCGAAGATAGAAACAGGAATGGATGCCGCTGCCAGCAACCTTGAACGCTCAAGATTCTTCATCGAATTGCTGCTAACACCTTCTAAACTGCTCAGATTGACCACTGGATAAACATGATTTAAGTCTGTATCTGAAGTCTTGATGAAATTATGTGTAAGGGCTGATTTCACCTTATAATCAATAAGATTGAACTGCATTTTGAAAATGGTGACTTTTGACTGTAAAGTCGAATATACTTGAAGAACTTTCTGAAAAACTCTGAACAAGGCTAAAAATAGCTTCTGACAGAAGAAATTTTCGAAGTTTTTCTGGAACATGGGTTTTGTGCACAACTGAATTCTGAACAAACCCAGATAGCTGGATTCTCGAAAAAATGTGATTCAAGCCCACATAAAGAAATTTTCGGAAAAAAGGCTCAGAGCTTCAGAATGAAGACTACGGGGCAATTTTCTCGAAAAAAATCTAAGAAGTGGGTCTTGTTGCAAACGCTGAAATATGCGAACCCAGATGATCAGATTCTGAATAAGTGTTGAATTTCTTTGACATGCGAAGAAAGTACCTAAGGTGAGAAATAGAAGAAATAAGACAGAAGATAGAAAGTTTTGCTTGTCTGCTTCTGAAAAATCTGCAAATCTCTTCTCTGGAACTCGATGAAACCTGCATGCAAAGTGAGAATAAAGTCTAGAATCGACTTCTTCTGAACAATTTGAACTCGTTGCTTCAAAGAATGCTGAAATCGGACACCTGTATCACCCTCAGCTTGCTGGTTGCTCAAGAAAAATATGAGTTTCAGAGCAAAAGATGATGAGATATTGGACGCCATTCTTGAAATATATAGAATTTCATCTTTGAAAATTCGCACCAAGCAAGGAATGCTTAAAAATGGCGCTTGGCTTCTAATTGGACCCCATTTTAGTTAACTGGAACTCGAACAAGCTAAATAAGTGGCCATGCATTAGGGTTTGCCCTTTCAACACTTTAGTTAACCACTCTATGCGAGTTTGACTTCAGTTAGTAATCTTATCAAGTTCACCATCCTTCACATCTGCTTTAGATTCACCAAATTGACCTAAGGCGACCCTTTTGATAACTTCAGTTAGCAACCTTGATTGACATAAGAAATTCGCCATCTTCATGCAATAATCATGCCAAAAATAGCGACCCTTTTGTAACTTCAGTTGGCCCTTCAAGAATGCGCCAACTTCACATGCTTCAAACAATAAAATCTAAAAATAGCAACCCTTTTGGAACTAAAGTTGCCATTCCTTGAAAAGTGCGTAGCTTCATCAATTCATGCTTCACTTCTCAAACACTAAATATGGCGACCCTTTTCATGACTGAAGTTAACAACTTCAAATTCGCCATACTTCACTAAAATATGCTTCACCATTCAATTCGTCCCTTTTGAACTTCAGTTGACATTTGATGAAGAGCCATCTTCACTAAAATCTTCACAATTGCAACCAAATTCGCCATGCATGTAAACTTCAGTTGACATTCAGTAATAATCTTCAGTTAAGTGGACATGCAATCAAGTTAACTCAACATGCAAGGTAGTTAACTGAACATGCAAACTAGTTAACTCGACATGCAAACTGAAAGATCACTCCACATGCCAATATACGAATTGAAGATAACAACCCAGAAATCGTTTAGTCCAACTGTAGTCAGAACTCCAGTTCCCATTCAACTTTCAACTTTGAACTCTTGGGCGAATTCCAGACTTAGCCAAATTTTATGAAAATTTAGGCTAAACCTCTCTGGACCTCTCTCATCCTCTGACATGGTTGGTTGACGATTTGGCTGGCTGGTGTGCATTGGCTAAGTAAAAATTAATAAAAAAATCTTCGCACGTCATAAAACGACATCTGAAGGCTCAAAAATCCAAGCGTTTTTTAGCTGCGCTTTTCCCTGACTTAGTCAAATTTAGGCTTCGTATCTCGAGCGAAGGAAAAAGTAATCCTTCATAACCTGTTTTACTCATTTTCAGGATCTCAGTTCACCGGCGACTTCATTCTCGCACGCAGTGCAAAGGCACATTTCTCCGAAAACATCGCCCGAGGGTGAAAACAAGAGCCCTTTCAAAAGTTGCTCTTTTCATTCCGACTTAGCCATTTCTCGAAACGACAAAAATAATATAAAAACCTCGACTGCAAGCTGCTGAGTCATCTTTGCAAACGGACGGAGACAGGCAACGGAAAGCTGAACGTAACACGGACATATTGAATATCTGAAATCATCAGAAAGAAAGCATTAAAGGCCTGAAAAGCTTGGGCGCCTTTCTCAAAATATGCTCTTTTGCTTTTTCCTTTGATATTTTGACTAAGATTTGACCCTACGTTTGACCTCAGGTTCAGGGACTTCAGCAACTTAGATTCACCCGCTGACGGATGCGTCGCGAAACTCGAACAAATGTGAGACAAACATCTTGGGTGGCATTTAGTCAAAAACCTACATTTGGCACCTCAAAAAGATGGGCGCCTTTCTGAAAAGCTGCACTTTTCTCCAGTGTTAGCCAATTCTCGCTTTCGCCTCGTTTAGCGCTGTATCTTCCGTAACTTGTTCAAAACAGGTCCGTTTGACAGGCTCAATAGCTCACTGCGAAGCTGACGTGATGCCGGACAAATGTCTACTGGAGGTGACAAACCCTAAAAATAGGATCTGGGCCCCTAAAAGATAGGGTGCCTATTTGAGAATGTGCTCCCTTCTCCAGAGATAGAAAATTTCGATGATTTTCATTCAAATTTTCACTTTCATTGAATCTCTTCAGTAACAGACTGACATGATATTGACACCAACTCCATATTTGAAAACCCCAAAAACGACCATTCTGTCATCACTTTAACAAAAATAAGACTCAATTAAGCAAAATGCCTTAGTGAAGCAAAAATTTGGTTTTGGGTACAACAGATCTATAGCCCAATAGAGATCTCAATATTTTTTCAAGACTTGTTGGACTACACACATCTTTTGCAAGCAACTTTTTACCTCTTAATTCAACTTTTCTTATGCAAACCCAAGCTAATGAAGATATTTGCTGAATAATAATTTTATTATCTTTGAAGAAAATATTTGTTATTTGTGTTGCAAAATCATTTTCTTTATGCATAATCTTCCACTTTGCTAGTTTTTGGGAGGAAAAGTTTTTAGTAATGTCAATTGGCCAAGCTGAACCATAAAACAGAGTTGGGAAGTTCAAGTCCTCTTAATAGGTGTCTTGGAAAATACCAAGAGGTTTAAAACCTTTTGACGGTGCAATTTCAATAATAGTTGTGTCAAAGTCTTTGGTGAATGCGGTTCATTAAACTAATGTATAACTGATTCAGTTATTGGTTCTTCATCATCCTCAGACATGTCATGGTGCATAATTTGTTCTACTTTTCTTGTCAACAACCTCTCTCAATCTTTATTTAGACAAATATTCTCTTTTGTATGTAGTGGTGATTTTGACAAAGCTGTTAAAGCATTCATGACAATAATAGGCCTAACATTGTACAGTGCATATGCATTTCCGAATTGTTGTTTTTGTTTCAATTTATTTGCCATTGTTGTAGTTTCATCTAGTTGCCTAGGAAATGCTTGTTGCACCTTATCATAATCTATAGGAACGTTGATGATTGTGCCAAGCAAGCCATATTGTACTCATTTATATCCTAATTGTCTTATTTGTGTAAAAGCAATTCACAAAGAGACAAGTCTTTCTTCTAGAGAAGTCAAGGAATGAACAATATCTATTGGTGCATTGTGTTTTATGCTCAAAGGTGTAGCAAAATGGGAGACTTTACCATTTAAAGTAGCTTTTATACATTGTTTGCAAATGGGCTATCCTATTGCTATTGTTTTTTCATTCATTTCAATGGGAAGCAAAGAGAAAGCATTAATAAGTGCATTGTCAACTTTTCAAATGTTTTGATGAAAATGAAGCATCTCACAAAGAAAACATGATTGAGTGGGCGTGTCGTTGGTGCTTTGCAAATATGAGTTAATAGATTTTTGGATTGTAATGTTTTGTGTAGATGTGTGTATTTTTTGTTGTTTGATTAGGTCTTGTGTTGTGAATTAGAAAAGACGTATATAGCCTATGTTTCAGCTTTGGGATATGTGAAGCATGTTTTTGTGCATTCCACATTTGTTTTTTTAAAGAATGCAATGATTGTTGATGCATCAAGTTTGGGTTAGCTTTGTAGAATTGTTTTTTACTTGGGACATCGATAATAGTTGCAATGGAAGTAGACATTGTAGTTAGTGAGATGTTTGCATGGTTCATTTTTGCACCACGGAGTTTGGCTTTTAGAGAGTGTAGTGTCTCATGCGGTGTTAATTCTGTGTTTGTATTTGGTATAGAAAACTTAGGTTGTAAACTCGTCTGTGTATCATTTGCTATGTATCTTGTTGGAGCTATTTGTTTATCTATTAAACAATGCAATGATTGTTGATGCATGAAGCTTAGGTTAGACTTGCATTTGTTATTTTTTACTTGAGACATGGTCAATAGTTGCAATCGAAGGAGATGTAGTTAGTGTAATGTTTGCATGGCAAATTTGTGCATGATGGATTCTTGCTTTTAGAGAGTGCAATGTCTCATGAGATGTAAATTTTGTGCTTGTAATTGATGTAAAAATATTAAGTTGTAAGCATGTGCTTGTTTTGTTTGGAGTGTCTCTTGTTACAACTATTTACTATGTCTCTTTGTTGCTTACCTATATCATGTCTTGCTACTTTTAAATATCGCAATGAGTTCCAAACATTCAGGTTTGTGCTGGGAAAAGTTGTAATTGCTTGAGGCTATAAACTTGTTGCATGGAAGCTAATTGTATTCTTTGCTGCAAGATTTTGTAGAGAGATGGGGTGTGATGCATTACAAATTTTTGATTCAAGAGTGCATAGCATTGGTGATAGTTTTGGGTTATCTTGAAGTGTAGCAGTTGATGCAAATTTGCATTTGTCATAGGTTGCACAAAAAAGGGATGCTTTATATGCATGCTATGAGTCAATTGTTGTTTTTGTTGAAGTGGTTCATAGTGACAATGACCCGAGGTGGTTACAAAGCAAATTAAGCTAAAGTTTTTTCTTGGCTTTGTGCAATTTGAATATGTTTTGGCTTTAGCATGTGGAGCTGCTTTCCATATGTGTATGGTTGCATGAAATATGTGTGAAAGCCATAATAAACAAAATTTAGAACCCTCAAGGCCACTTTGTACATATGCTATTCCAATCTTGGAAATGAGCGATTGCAATTGCAGTAGACAATTGTTGTTTGTTATAGTAGATTGCTTAGAGATGTTGTAATGTCACCTTTTTCCTAGGACAGTGTGTTTCTAGCTCAGTGTCGCTAGAGGGTTTTGTAGTGTGTTCCTTGAGGCTTTTTTCAGGATTGTGGATCATACTTACTATTTATAGTAAGTCACTGAGTCTCTGGTTTGGTCGGCTGACGGAGTTCTATTTTTGGCATGATGGCATAATTATATCTTGGGATTATTTTGGTTAATATTGGTCCTATGAATTTAATATTAATAACGTTGAACAATAAAGTTAAATTTAATAATTTAATTTTTGCGTTATTAATAAATTAAAAAAATTCAATTTAAAAGGGGAGATAAATTATTTTAAAAGAATACTTTATATATTAAAGTATGGCGCCCAAATTTAAAAAAGATGAATGGCGGGGAATAAAAGTAAATTAAATGAAATAAATTTTGAAATGCAATTTGGGTGTGGAGTAGGGAAATTTATAAAAGGGGATTGAGAGCTCATTGGAGGGTTATGTTGGATTATTCTATTTCTCATTTGAAACCCTTGCAGGTTTTGGAGATTGAACCTGGTTAGTTCTGGAGGACGAAACCCCTCTTGGAGAATATCATCCACGGTGGTGAAAGATCCTCTTTGGGTGATTGCCGATAGATTCATTCAGAGTCTATGCTTGTGCTTCATTTGCATATAAAAAATAATCAATTTACATTCCTGGCGAGAAGGTTGGACTTATTAAACAGCTTTCAAGTGATGCTATGAACCCTATATTTCAGTTGTCAAATGAGAATATCTTGTAGATATAATTATGGGTGTTGTTTTCTTTATTTCCTTCAACCTAAGCGATCATTTTAGTGTATTGTTAAGGGGGAATCAATGATTAAAGTTTTTAATCTTGAGAAGCCATACACCTCTAGCTGGCCATACCATTATACTTGGCTGTACCCCTTGAATTGTTGAAACGAGCAGATAGAAGCAAAGATTGGTTATGGGCATTGAATAATTATTGTTTCCTTAGCTGAATATTTTTTTTTGAACCATTGAGTCAAGTGTTAAAACCTATTCTGAATTTCTGAAGTTTCTGTACATTTGCTGGTCCCACATGCTGAATGCCGTACCTCTTTGATTCATTCGATTGGGTTGACAGGGGCCTTTAACGGTTATGGGTAATGTTTCAAATGTTTTTCCTTGCTTATTTGATCATTCTATACCATTGAAAATAGCTTTCAATCTGCAAGTTAATTTTTTGGGAGCAGCCGTACATATACTCGTGCATGTGCAGCTAGACAACATGTTTGGTGTGCAGTTTTTGATGGGGACTGAAAATGGTGATGGGCATTGGTTTGAAATCTCCTCCTATGCTGGGTGACCAGTTTAGAGTCTTAAAACAAGTTACTTAGTGCACATTCAATTTTCTTGATGAGGCCATCCATATTGAAGCTTCTGTACATTCTTCATGGGTGGTGTATGAATGCTGGACTGAAGTGTTGTGAAGGGGCTGCTTAGGTTGGTTGTTGTTGTATATATGCCTGAAGTATTCTAGCTTAGGTGTGGGATTTCATTAGCTGAGTATCCATTCCACAAGCGTCTGCAATACATGATAGAGCCTGACATGAACATCTCCAGTCCGATGGCATACTTGGCTGTAGCTTATGTCAGCTATTTACAATTGTATCTTAGTCATCAGCAATAGGGGTAATTACATTTCTGTTTGGTATTGCTTATAAAATAATAGCTGCCATCTATAGATAGCTCAAAATAGCTCTGTTAAAGGAGATTGCATACATGAATGTTCATCCCAGATTGGTAATATTCTCCAGATCAGATCTGTATATGAATTAGTTTGTGACCTTACTGCTGTGCATACATTTCTGCTACCATTTCATTCTCAGATTTGTTAATGTTGAAGCATTTCTATTGTGATTGAATGTTTCTTTATAATGCCATGAATGAAACTCTCTATCTTGTCATATTTCATCTGTTATCACAAAACTGAGCACACAGTTCCTTAAAAGTTCATTATGTTTGATGAAATGTTCATCCGTCAAACCCATTGAAATCGAAAATCATTCCAATCATCCAACAGAAAACAAAAAATCCAGGGGTAGTCATTACAGTGGTATCAAAGCACAATTCATCTTGCTAACCAGTGGGTAAAACATATCTATAAGCATTAGTGACCGTGAAAGAAGGTATTGAGAAAGATTGAGGAAAAAAGAAGAGGATTGGTGAGAACATTGACCTTATGAGGAAGAGGGACAGTGTTCAGAATCTCTTTTAGTTGAATCATCAAGTTTATAAAATATGGGTGAAAAAGGAGAAGAAGCTGAGAGACAAAATGCACCACCAGATAGGATGATGTTACTCCTAGATGCATTGGTTAGAGGGCAAGAAAGAGCAGCCCAATGTGCTCAAGAGACTAACCAACAACTTGCACAGTTGGCACATAGATTTGATTGTTTGGGGCAAGGTAGTGATATGGGACAGCGAAGAGGAGGCAATCAACAGAATGGAGCAGCCATGGCTAGGCCTCTTATTCCTATATTTCCACCAAGAGTAGAAGCACAACCCAATCAAGAGCTTACTTTAGTTGAGTTGTAGGATCAATTTAGACAAGATTGGTTGGATGCAAGCCTTGGTTTCCAGCATGACATATCACTTTTGGATTATATAGATCTGAGGATGAGGCATACACCCAATAGGGGCAATAGAGAACATCATAATGACTTACGAAGGAAAGTTGGAAAACTTAGCCTTCCTTATTTTGACGGGTCTGGTGAGATTTCAGCGAGAGCATGGGTTCAAAGGGTGGACACATACTTCAATCAAAACCCCATGTCAGAAGAAGAATCCTTTAAATATGCTACTATGCACCTTGATGGAGTTGCACATAAGTGGTGGCATTATGGGATGATCATAATGGGGCATGCTCAAATTACATCATATATTGAGTTTATTAAGAGACTCATAGAGAGGTTTGACAAGAAGGAACCAAAACTTCATTTTAAGGAGGTAGCAAAGTTGAAACCTTATGCGTTTAATGAAGAGCAAGTGGTTGAAGAAAAGTTCATAGTAGAAAAATCAGATGAAGTGATTGCTTTGAAGCTTGATGAATATGAGATAGAGCCTCAATATGCTCTTTGGTTATGCATGCAACTGCTATAGATGAGGTTGTGTATGAAGGAATTGACAAAACGACAGCCTTGTATACACCTTTAGAGCTATCCAATAAAGTTGAGACACCTTTAGATGTTGGGCATGCCGAAAACAAAAGGGATGATGTCTTCAAAGGAGCTAATAATGATGACACTTTAGTTCATGTTGGTAATGATGACACAGGTGGTTTTGGGTTCAATTACCAAACCAAGCTTATGGAGAAAGATGCTTATGATGATTTCAGTCCTAATGAGTTGGAAAGTGACTTATTCAGAAAGGCAACTACTCATGAGGAGCACAGTGAACACTTATTCTCTAAACAAAGTGATCAACCTTTCTACACATGGGATCTAGGTGTGTTGGCACTTGAGTATGACAAGGATCCAAGTTGGGATGAATTTCTTTTTGATTGTAATGATGTCCTTACTTCATCCCGAGAGCCATGCATAGAGGATGGCATCGATAGTGATGTTATCAATCTTGAAAGGGAATCTAATTTCACACTGTAGGTAGTTGATTTTGAACAAAGACCTTGTAGCTTGGTTGGTTCGGATTCACAACCTTCTTTTGAGGATAATCAGGGAGGCACAAGTAATTTGGGACAGTGATGAAGACTTCGATAACAGGTGTAATAGTTTTGACTTTCGCATGCAACATAACAACAGTTCGTTACCCATGTTTGATCATGATTGGAAAAGACAACTCTGGGTGTTCACTGAAAATGAGGTGCACATTTTATCTAGATTGGACAGCGAACATATGCATGTGGAAAATTTAATTCAAAGTGCATCAAGAGGGCAAAGTGAGATTAATATTTCATTTTCTGATTTACATACATTAAAGAACTCTATGGAAGAATTTAAAACAGCTTACTTACACATGATGCATGATAGAGACATAACTACCAAGTTTGCAGATGAAACCTTGTCTATGTCTAAGCAGTTAAGGGGAGAGGTTAGTGAGCTCACCATTGAGCTTAACTCCACGAAGCTTGCTTTGGAAGGTGTCCAAGGGGCACTTCTTGAAGCAAATGATCAGCTCTATAAAGCTCAACATTTTATAGAGCAGAAGAACAGAGAAAGGACTAATGAGATCAAACATCTAATGGAGGAGGTTGATTTCATTAAGGAGGAGTATGATCTCGTTCATTGTCCAAAAAAATCAGAAAATAGGAGTTTGGATCAGTGGAAGGATTGGTTTGATTTGGGAGTTGAGGATAATCGTCAATTGTATGATAATCCTTTATTTGAATGGGATGCTGATTTGACTCGTGACAATCCACTTTTCGAGTTGGATGATAGAGACCCAAACAATTTCAGTGATGCAAGTGGATTTGATTACAAGACTTGGGACCTAGGTGCAGTTTCTAGACATGAGGTGTTGTCTCAGGATTGGCACAGTGGGTCAACTACCAGTATTAGTACTGCTGCCCACTTTCCGATCAGCTTGCGTATGACTTCAGATACAGATCCGCAGATGAGTTGGATGGTTTCTTCAGTTTAGCAATTGAGTAGTACATGGTCGAGCCTGGATGACAATGATGATTTGATCCTTGGAGTTGATTCTGTTACTACCTCCATACTCATCTCTCCTATGTTTTTAGTGGGATTTCAATTTGAAAACTGCTGCCCTCACTTTCTTTCGTTGGTTATGATGACATTTTTTGATGAGCAGATTGATTTTGAGTTTGGGCACATTGGTTTGGCAGTTATGATTAGTATGGTGCAACGTCAGCATGGTGGTTCCTTCCTGAGGCTAACATGGAACTCGGGGATCACTCTTTGTTGTAGTTCAACTACCGTTTGGGATGAGAGAGCCATCGTTTATTTTTTAGAGTTTACTCTTGTGGCATATTAGTTTAGTTCTCTCGAGGGGCATTCTTTGGAGGAGTTGCTCGAGTCTATGCAGTATTTGATTACACTCATTACAGGAGTTTTTCAGGAGGTCTCTTGTGATGGCACCTTGCAGGATAGTGTTTTGAGTAGATGGTGCTATAGATCTCCTAGGTTAACTTGGGACCCTGGAATCATTGTTGGATTCAGTGTGGATCAAATTGTTGGTTGTAGGGTTGTACTGACATTGCTTGAGCACAAGCAATCTTTGGGAAGGGCAGACTGTAATGTCCCTTTTTTTTCGAGGACTGTGTGTTTCTCGCTGAGTGTCACCAAAGGGTTTCGTAGTGTGTTCCTTGAGGCTTTTTTCAGGCTTGTGGATCATACTTATGTTAGGAGTATTGTCATTGATGTCAAATTTTCATTAAAGAGGATCAAAATGAAGAGGATCAAAATTGTCATTAAGGTATGAAAGTTGCTGAGATAAATGGAGGATGTCATTGAATCAAAGTTTCATCTCTAGATTCATCCGATTCTCTTCATGCAAGTCCATAAAAATATACATTCTAATTATTGAAGTCCAGATTGAAAATTACTGTAGATAATATTTAGATTATTGAAGATAAAAGATTGAAGTTCTGAAAGTTAGATTATTGAAGATAAAAGATCGAAGTTCTGAAAGATACAAATCAAAATCTGAAGCACAGATTGAAAAAATGAATATGATCAGCTATAGATCGAAATCTGCATAAAGCTCGAATTCAAATATATGAAGATCGAAGAAGCATAGATTGAAAAAATGAATACGATCAGCTATGGATCGAAATTGATTATTAAAGTAGTATGAAGATAATAAATGTTTCTACAGATAGCAAAATACGGTGGTATGAAAGTAATTAATTTGTTTTGTTAATCACCAACAGCCATGTTTTTTTCAAAAGACATATCTTTATTAAAAGGCTCGGTGTCTAGGGACACATCTTCCTGATAGTCATGATGCGACTTATGTCAAGGACACGTCTTTTCTCAAAGTAAAACGATGCATTGTTTTCAAAGAGATGTGTTGGTCTCTTTTCAAAAAGGAATATCTCTTTCTAAAGGACGTGCTTATGTCCAAGAGAAACATATCTTTTAAAAATCTAAGTATATGTCTATTCTCAAAGGACACAGATAACAACTTCAAGAGACATGCGATTTTCTCTAAAATATAATTCTGTTTTATTTGTACACAGAAAATTAATTAGCAAAAGACATATCTAGAAGAGTATGACTGAAGGATGAAAGGGAAAAAGTCATGATTATCAATTGGTGCAACCTTTGAGCAATCTATATATTTATCATCTCATTCAAGGCTGAGTTTTTATGGTTGTGAAGTACAAGAAGTCTACATTAGAAACCCATCTTCTTGTGTAGGCTGAGTGAGAGTTTGTCATCACTAAGGCAGATTGAAGGTGTGGGAGATTGCAGATCTGATTGAAGATAATTGCTTCATCCATCAAGTCAAGGTTTGGTGCCTTGCATTAGGGGTTAGGTCTTCTTGTAGGTTGGTGCCTACTAAAATTGTAGAGGTTTGGGTGTCCCTTGTAGATTGTAGCCTACTAAATCATCTCTCTTGTAAGTCAAGTAGGTTGATGCCTACTTCATTTAAAAAAAAAAATTATTATTATTATTTCAATAAAGTTGTATCAACTTGTGTAAATTGGTTCATATCATTAAGTCGATGTTGATGAAAGTTCAAGTTTGTGTAGAAAGTTAAAAAGGTGAAAAATTTGTATTGATTAATTGATTCACCGCCCCCCGCTCCCCCCGCCGCTCCCTGCCCCCTCCTCCTCCTCTTAGTAAATCTTTTGTGCTCTTCAACTTAATATTTATAGTAAGTCACTGAGTCTCTGGTTTGGTTGGCTGACAGAGTTCTATTTTTGGCATGATGGCGTAATTATATCCTGGGATTATATTGGTTAATATTGGTCCTATGAATTTAATATTAATAACGTTGAACAATAAAGTTAAATTTAATAATTTAACTTTTGCGTTATTAATAAATTCAAAAGGACTTCAATTTAAAAGGGGATATAAGTTATTTTAAAATAATACTTTATATATTAAAGTATAGCGCCCAAATTTAAAAAAGATGAATGGCTGGAAATAAAAGTAAATTAAATGAAATGAA
The DNA here is from genome assembly GCA_007258455.2 of Sequoia sempervirens. Lineage (NCBI taxonomy): Eukaryota > Viridiplantae > Streptophyta > Pinopsida > Cupressales > Cupressaceae > Sequoia > Sequoia sempervirens. The sequence goes on along the minus strand of VDFB02264134.1, from coordinate 5,156 downwards.
TTTGAAATGCAATTTGGGCGTGGAGTTGGGAAATTTATAAAAGGGGATTGAGAGCTCATTGGAGGGTTATGTTGAATTATTCTATTTCTCATTTGAAACCCTTGTGGGTTCTGGAGATTGAATCTGGTTCATCTCGATCTTTTGGAGGACAAAACCCCTCTTGGAGAATATCATCTAGGGTGGTGAAAGATCCTCTCTGGGTGATTGCTGATAGATTCATTCAGAGTCTATGCTTGTGCTTCATTTGCATATAAAAAATAATAGATTTACATTCCTGGCAAGAAGGTTGGACTTATTATGCAATTTTTAGATGATGCTATGCACCCTGTATTTTAGTTGTCAAATGAGAATATCTTGCAAATATAATTATGGGTGTTGTTTTCTTTATTTCTTTCAACCTGAGTGATCATTTTAGTATATTGTTAAGGGGGAATTGATGATTAAATTTTTGAATCTTGAGAAGCCGTACACCTCTAGCTGGCCATACCATTATACTTGGCCGTACCCCTTGAATTGTTGAAAAGAGCAGACAAAAGCAAAGATTGGTTATGAGCATTGAATAATTATTGTTTCCTTAGCTGAATATTGGTGTTTGAACCATTGAGTCAAGTGTTAAAACTTATTATGAATTTCTAAAGTTTCCGTACATTTGCTGGTCCCATGTGCTAAATACCGTACCTCCTTGATTCATTTGATTGGGTTGACAGGGGCCTTTAATGGTTATGGGTAATGTTTCAAATATTTTTCCTTGCTGATATGATCATTGTAGACCATTGAAAATAGTTTTCAATCTGCAAGTTAATTTTTTGGGAGCAGCCGTACATATACCTGTACATGTGCAGCTGTACAACATGTTTGGTGTACAGTTTTTGATAGGGGCTGAAAATGGTGATGGGCATTGGTTTAAAGTCTCTGCCTATGCTGGGCGACTAGTTTAGAGTCTTAAAACAAGTTACTTAGTGCACATTCAATTTTCTTGATGAGTCTGTCCATATTGAAGCTTCCGTACATTCTTCATGGGTGGCGTATGAATGCTGGACTGAAGTGTTGTGAAGGGGGTGCTTAGGTTGGTTGTTGTTGTGTATATGCTAGAAGCATTCTTGCTTAGGTGTGGGCTTTCATTAGCTGAGTATCCATTCCACAAGTTGCTGCAATACATGATAGAACCTGACATGAACATCTCCAGTCTGATGGCATACTTGCCTGTAGCTTATGTCAGCTATTTACAATTGTATCTCAGTCATCAGCAATAGTGGTAATTACATTTCTGTTTGGTATTACTTATAAAGTAATAGCTGTCATCTATAGATAGCTCAGAATAGCTCTGTTAAAGGAGATTATATACTTGAATGTTCATCCCAGATTGGTAATATTCTCCTGATCAGATCTGTATATGAATTAGTTTGTGACCTTACTGCTGTGCATACATTTCTGCGACCATTTCATTCTCAGATTGTTAATGTTGAAGCATTTCTATTGTGATTGAATGTTTCATTATAATGCCATGAATGAAACTATCTATCTGGTGATATTTCATATGTTATTGCAAAACTGAGCACATAGTTCCTTAAACATTCATTATGTTTGATGAAATGTTCATCCGTCAAACCCACTGAAATCCAAAATCATTCCAATCAGCAATCGGTAAACAGAATAGTTCAATTAAAAGGTAGAAATTTGCTTGCAAAAGATGTGCGTAGTCTAACAAGTCTTGAAAAGATATTGAGATCTCCATTGGGCTATTTATTATTAAAGAGTATTCGAAACTCCCTAGACTATTTAGAAAACACTAGAAAAAATATATTTGCAATGATAAGATAGTTGGGACTTGCAAATTTTTTTGTGCCATTGACAAGTGCTAAGCATTTTTGGGAGCCATTGTGCAAAGAATTGCAACAAATATCCATTCAACAACAAAAAAAATACAATGAAACTATAGAAGATAGGGACTTGGACTTTTGAAATAAAAAAGAATCTAGTACTTTGCAGTTGCTACTTCAACCATAGAATCAATGCATTTCCAAAAATGATGCTAAAAAGCCATGATCTTTTTGGCCAAGTGTTGGACTACTTTTTTGTCACAGAATTTCAGAACTTAGGCAATGAATATGTTCATTTCATGTTATGGGTAAAGATGCACCTGTATGTGGGAATTGCTTAAATGTTGAAATAGAAAGCTTTGTGGACAAGTATTTTCACATGATTGTTCCCTGCTTGATAAACCTTGCGAAATTCAAACGCATCACCATACAAAGAGTTGCAAACAGTACAAAAATTCTAGCTGCAGATTTAGTTTCCCCTCTTCTCCCATGCATAATAAGGATAGAGAAAGATTTTTTTCAAGCAATTGGAAAACAAACACTATACAAAAGAAGTTACGTTTGAAGTTTTCTTGCATGAATTCCAAATGTATGAAACATATTACATTGCAATGCTACAATCAATATTGTCACGCAAAATTGTGATGCTGAAAAGAGATCTAGTTGATATTTGGATAAATGCCTTCGCAAAGCAAGCGCGAGCACTATTGTATGCAAATATAGATAGACAATTTATATTAGATCAATATGCTGCTGCATCTTCTTGTAGCTCATATATGACAAAGAACAAAACACTGTCTCTTGCATTTCAACAATTGCGGCAGCAATGCGCTCATGCTTATGATGGGAAGGTAGAGTTCATACGAAAACTTGGCAATGCATTGCTTAACTATCAACAAATGTCCACTCGTCAAGTTGTTCACATTGTTCTCTCATTGCCCTTGTATAAATGCTCAAGGAAAAGTGTTTTCATCAATACTACACCATTTGAGAGTAGAGTTTTTAAGTTAAAATGACCTAAACTATTGGCAAAAGAACAAGATGATTTTGAAAACATCATGTATCCATCTGCAATAGAAAATATACACAACGAGCAAAAACTTTTGATAAATGGTCACTAGCTGAATATACAGCCTTCTACTCCAACAATTTGACAAAGCTCCAAAAAACAGTAGCTCCACAAATCATACGTTATGTAAAGTATAATTCGCACATTGATCTTGAGAATTATTGCATAGAAAATCTTATGTTATAGCTACCTTTCAGATCTAGTGAACAAACCTTGCTAGCTGGATATCAAGTACGGAGTGCAACATTCAATGCAAATAAGGCACAAATTGCAAATATCGAAAAAATGTTCATTGCACAAATTGATTCTACATGGGGTAACATTGAAGAGGCTGCTACAAAAGCTAATGACAACACTTTTCCAACAATAGACATTAAATGAAATTGATGAAAACGAAGAGAAAAATGACAGAGAAATGTGACATCGTAACTGACCTAAACCATACGAGAAATAAAAAGCTCATAAACGGTACTTGCAACTCTCTATTTTCAAACATAGCTCATCCATTCTTGCTTAGCAACCAAAAGTACTTCAATCTACGAAGACAATTGAACAAAGAACAACAATCAATACTAAAGGATGTACTAATGACAAAAAGACTTGCACCCAAAAACCCATTGTACTTGTTATTGACAACTGGAGCTGACATAGACAAAACCTTCACAGCTAAAGTAGTTTTTGAAGCAATGACTCGATTGTATGATAAGCAACTAGATAGTGACCCACTCAAGCCTAAAGGCATTATTGTTGCTTCAATAGGAAAAGCTGTGTTCAATGTAGGTGGCACCACTGCACATTCCATGTTCCATCTACCGTGCAATTCTTCAAAAATCCTACCCCTGTATTTGAAATGCACTTGATAGCTTAAGCAAAAAATTTGACCAATTGCAAATTTTGCTTATTGATGAAGCCTCATTGATTGGCTCTAAAATGCTTTACAACATTGACAAAAAACTTCGTCAAGTCAAACACACACCAACAAAACCCTTTGGCAATATTGATATCATATTGAACTTGTTCTTGATAGGTGGAGCTAACACAGGAAAAACTGTCACAGCTAAAGTAATTTTTGAAGCAATGACTTGATTCTATGATAAGCAACTAGATAGTGACCCACTCAAGCCTAGCATTATTGATGCTTCAACGAAAAAGGTGCATTCAATTGAGGTGGCACCATCGCACATTCTATGTTCCATCTACCATGCAATTCTTCAAAAATCCTACCCCTGGATTCGAGCACACTTGATAGCTCAAGGAAAAAAACTGACCAATTGCAAATTCAGCTTATCGATAAAGCCTCATTGATTGGCTTTAGAATGCTTTACAACATTGTTAGAAAACTTCGTCAAGTCAAACACACACCAACAATACCCTTTGGCAATATCGATATCATATTTTGCAGTGACCTCTACTAGGAACAACTTGTATGCAATGTTTGGATATTCAAAGAACCAGTAATAAATAATGAGAAAATGCCATATACATTTTGGATCGACAATGTTAAGTGCTTCGAATTGCACACTGTAATCAGACAAAAAATTCAACATTTTATTTCCATACTTAATAATTGTGTCAAGACTTCTCAACAAACTGATCAAGACATTTGCTACTTGAATACAATGTGCTATAAGACTCCTCCCAATGATCCAAGATTCCCATACTTGTTTTATAGAAATTCAGCAATTGATGAACACAACAAAAAAATGCTATACTACTTACCTATAGAGGTTTGTGTATTATAAGTAGTGGATAAACAAGACACACCCATTGATAATATCCAGTTCCAAGGTGACAAGTCATCACTCCCTAGCACAATCTTCCTGAAGTAAGATATTTTGGGTGAGTTGATTGTTGGCAACCTTGATACACAAGATGGAATAGTCAATGGTGCAGATGCCATTTTCAAATTGCATACAACTGAGCAAAAAGAAATTGTTTGGATTCAATTCAATGACCCCATTGTTGGCAAATCGCGTTGAGAAAGAATGCAAAGTCTACACAAATTATATTTTTACTTCATGGACACCTATAACAAGAAATGTCAAAAAAGTCAAAACAGCTACAAAAATAGTCACTTGAGCACAATTCCCTTTGCAATTGGCATGTGCTCGAACCATCCATAGAGCACAAGGTCTCACAATGGATGCACTTAATTTTGACCCTTGTAAATTCTATCAGGATTGTCTTGTTTACATTGCTTTATCACACGTAAGAAACATTGAATTATTGTATCTGATGTACAAACTACAACAACAAAATTTCAAAGT
>VDFB02264133.1:0-50755 GCA_007258455.2 Sequoia sempervirens | reverse complement strand
TATATATTTATCATCTCATTCAAGGCTGAGTTTTTATGGTTGTGAAGTACAAGAAGTCTACATTAGAAACCCATCTTCTTGTGTAGGCTGAGTGAGAGTTTGTCATCACTAAGGCAGATTGAAGGTGTGGGAGATTGCAGATCTGATTGAAGATAATTGCTTCATCCATCAAGTCAAGGTTTGGTGCCTTGCATTAGGGGTTAGGTCTTCTTGTAGGTTGGTGCCTACTAAAATTGTAGAGGTTTGGGTGTCCCTTGTAGATTGTAGCCTACTAAATCATCTCTCTTGTAAGTCAAGTAGGTTGATGCCTACTTCATTTAAAAAAAAAAATTATTATTATTATTTCAATAAAGTTGTATCAACTTGTGTAAATTGGTTCATATCATTAAGTCGATGTTGATGAAAGTTCAAGTTTGTGTAGAAAGTTAAAAAGGTGAAAAATTTGTATTGATTAATTGATTCACCGCCCCCCGCTCCCCCCGCCGCTCCCTGCCCCCTCCTCCTCCTCTTAGTAAATCTTTTGTGCTCTTCAACTTAATATTTATAGTAAGTCACTGAGTCTCTGGTTTGGTTGGCTGACAGAGTTCTATTTTTGGCATGATGGCGTAATTATATCCTGGGATTATATTGGTTAATATTGGTCCTATGAATTTAATATTAATAACGTTGAACAATAAAGTTAAATTTAATAATTTAACTTTTGCGTTATTAATAAATTCAAAAGGACTTCAATTTAAAAGGGGATATAAGTTATTTTAAAATAATACTTTATATATTAAAGTATAGCGCCCAAATTTAAAAAAGATGAATGGCTGGAAATAAAAGTAAATTAAATGAAATGAATTTGAAATGCAATTTGGGCGTGGAGTTGGGAAATTTATAAAAGGGGATTGAGAGCTCATTGGAGGGTTATGTTGAATTATTCTATTTCTCATTTGAAACCCTTGTGGGTTCTGGAGATTGAATCTGGTTCATCTCGATCTTTTGGAGGACAAAACCCCTCTTGGAGAATATCATCTAGGGTGGTGAAAGATCCTCTCTGGGTGATTGCTGATAGATTCATTCAGAGTCTATGCTTGTGCTTCATTTGCATATAAAAAATAATAGATTTACATTCCTGGCAAGAAGGTTGGACTTATTATGCAATTTTTAGATGATGCTATGCACCCTGTATTTCAGTTGTCAAATGAGAATATCTTGCAAATATAATTATGGGTGTTGTTTTCTTTATTTCTTTCAACCTGAGTGATCATTTTAGTATATTGTTAAGGGGGAATTGATGATTAAATTTTTGAATCTTGAGAAGCCGTACACCTCTAGCTGGCCATACCATTATACTTGGCCGTACCCCTTGAATTGTTGAAAAGAGCAGACAAAAGCAAAGATTGGTTATGAGCATTGAATAATTATTGTTTCCTTAGCTGAATATTGGTGTTTGAACCATTGAGTCAAGTGTTAAAACTTATTATGAATTTCTAAAGTTTCCGTACATTTGCTGGTCCCATGTGCTAAATACCGTACCTCCTTGATTCATTTGATTGGGTTGACAGGGGCCTTTAATGGTTATGGGTAATGTTTCAAATATTTTTCCTTGCTGATATGATCATTGTAGACCATTGAAAATAGTTTTCAATCTGCAAGTTAATTTTTTGGGAGCAGCCGTACATATACCTGTACATGTGCAGCTGTACAACATGTTTGGTGTACAGTTTTTGATAGGGGCTGAAAATGGTGATGGGCATTGGTTTAAAGTCTCTGCCTATGCTGGGCGACCAGTTTAGAGTCTTAAAACAAGTTACTTAGTGCACATTCAATTTTCTTGATGAGTCTGTCCATATTGAAGCTTCCGTACATTCTTCATGGGTGGCGTATGAATGCTGGACTGAAGTGTTGTGAAGGGGGTGCTTAGGTTGGTTGTTGTTGTGTATATGCTAGAAGCATTCTTGCTTAGGTGTGGGCTTTCATTAGCTGAGTATCCATTCCACAAGTTGCTGCAATACATGATAGAACCTGACATGAACATCTCCAGTCTGATGGCATACTTGCCTGTAGCTTATGTCAGCTATTTACAATTGTATCTCAGTCATCAGCAATAGTGGTAATTACATTTCTGTTTGGTATTACTTATAAAGTAATAGCTGTCATCTATAGATAGCTCAGAATAGCTCTGTTAAAGGAGATTATATACTTGAATGTTCATCCCAGATTGGTAATATTCTCCTGATCAGATCTGTATATGAATTAGTTTGTGACCTTACTGCTGTGCATACATTTCTGCGACCATTTCATTCTCAGATTGTTAATGTTGAAGCATTTCTATTGTGATTGAATGTTTCATTATAATGCCATGAATGAAACTATCTATCTGGTGATATTTCATATGTTATTGCAAAACTGAGCACATAGTTCCTTAAACATTCATTATGTTTGATGAAATGTTCATCCGTCAAACCCACTGAAATCCAAAATCATTCCAATCAGCAATCGGTAAACAGAATAGTTCAATTAAAAGGTAGAAATTTGCTTGCAAAAGATGTGCGTAGTCTAACAAGTCTTGAAAAGATATTGAGATCTCCATTGGGCTATTTATTATTAAAGAGTATTCGAAACTCCCTAGACTATTTAGAAAACACTAGAAAAAATATATTTGCAATGATAAGATAGTTGGGACTTGCAAATTTTTTTGTGCCATTGACAAGTGCTAAGCATTTTTGGGAGCCATTGTGCAAAGAATTGCAACAAATATCCATTCAACAACAAAAAAAATACAATGAAACTATAGAAGATAGGGACTTGGACTTTTGAAATAAAAAAGAATCTAGTACTTTGCAGTTGCTACTTCAACCATAGAATCAATGCATTTCCAAAAATGATGCTAAAAAGCCATGATCTTTTTGGCCAAGTGTTGGACTACTTTTTTGTCACAGAATTTCAGAACTTAGGCAATGAATATGTTCATTTCATGTTATGGGTAAAGATGCACCTGTATGTGGGAATTGCTTAAATGTTGAAATAGAAAGTTTTGTGGACAAGTATTTTCACATGATTGTTCCCTGCTTGATAAACCTTGCGAAATTCAAACGCATCACCATACAAAGAGTTGCAAACAGTACAAAAATTCTAGCTGCAGATTTAGTTTCCCCTCTTCTCCCATGCATAATAAGGATAGAGAAAGATTTTTTTCAAGCAATTGGAAAACAAACACTATACAAAAGAAGTTACGTTTGAAGTTTTCTTGCATGAATTCCAAATGTATGAAACATATTACATTGCAATGCTACAATCAATATTGTCACGCAAAATTGTGATGCTGAAAAGAGATCTAGTTGATATTTGGATAAATGCCTTCGCAAAGCAAGCGCGAGCACTATTGTATGCAAATATAGATAGACAATTTATATTAGATCAATATGCTGCTGCATCTTCTTGTAGCTCATATATGACAAAGAACAAAACACTGTCTCTTGCATTTCAACAATTGCGGCAGCAATGCGCTCATGCTTATGATGGGAAGGTAGAGTTCATACGAAAACTTGGCAATGCATTGCTTAACTATCAACAAATGTCCACTCGTCAAGTTGTTCACATTGTTCTCTCATTGCCCTTGTATAAATGCTCAAGGAAAAGTGTTTTCATCAATACTACACCATTTGAGAGTAGAGTTTTTAAGTTAAAATGACCTAAACTATTGGCAAAAGAACAAGATGATTTTGAAAACATCATGTATCCATCTGCAATAGAAAATATACACAACGAGCAAAAACTTTTGATAAATGGTCACTAGCTGAATATACAGCCTTCTACTCCAACAATTTGACAAAGCTCCAAAAAACAGTAGCTCCACAAATCATACGTTATGTAAAGTATAATTCGCACATTGATCTTGAGAATTATTGCATAGAAAATCTTATGTTATAGCTACCTTTCAGATCTAGTGAACAAACCTTGCTAGCTGGATATCAAGTACGGAGTGCAACATTCAATGCAAATAAGGCACAAATTGCAAATATCGAAAAAATGTTCATTGCACAAATTGATTCTACATGGGGTAACATTGAAGAGGCTGCTACAAAAGCTAATGACGACACTTTTCCAACAATAGACATTAAATGAAATTGATGAAAACGAAGAGAAAAATGACAGAGAAATGTGACATCGTAACTGACCTAAACCATACGAGAAATAAAAAGCTCATAAACGGTACTTGCAACTCTCTATTTTCAAACATAGCTCATCCATTCTTGCTTAGCAACCAAAAATACTTCAATCTACGAAGACAATTGAACAAAGAACAACAATCAATACTAAAGGATGTACTAATGACAAAAAGACTTGCACCCAAAAACCCATTGTACTTGTTATTGACAACTGGAGCTGACATAGACAAAACCTTCACAGCTAAAGTAGTTTTTGAAGCAATGACTCGATTGTATGATAAGCAACTAGATAGTGACCCACTCAAGCCTAAAGGCATTATTGTTGCTTCAATAGGAAAAGCTGTGTTCAATGTAGGTGGCACCACTGCACATTCCATGTTCCATCTACCGTGCAATTCTTCAAAAATCCTACCCCTGTATTTGAAATGCACTTGATAGCTTAAGCAAAAAATTTGACCAATTGCAAATTTTGCTTATTGATGAAGCCTCATTGATTGGCTCTAAAATGCTTTACAACATTGACAAAAAACTTCGTCAAGTCAAACACACACCAACAAAACCCTTTGGCAATATTGATATCATATTGAACTTGTTCTTGATAGGTGGAGCTAACACAGGAAAAACTGTCACAGCTAAAGTAATTTTTGAAGCAATGACTTGATTCTATGATAAGCAACTAGATAGTGACCCACTCAAGCCTAGCATTATTGATGCTTCAACGAAAAAGGTGCATTCAATTGAGGTGGCACCATCGCACATTCTATGTTCCATCTACCATGCAATTCTTCAAAAATCCTACCCCTGGATTCGAGCACACTTGATAGCTCAAGGAAAAAAACTGACCAATTGCAAATTCAGCTTATCGATAAAGCCTCATTGATTGGCTTTAGAATGCTTTACAACATTGTTAGAAAACTTCGTCAAGTCAAACACACACCAACAATACCCTTTGGCAATATCGATATCATATTTTGCAGTGACCTCTACTAGGAACAACTTGTATGCAATGTTTGGATATTCAAAGAACCAGTAATAAATAATGAGAAAATGCCATATACATTTTGGATCGACAATGTTAAGTGCTTCGAATTGCACACTGTAATCAGACAAAAAATTCAACATTTTATTTCCATACTTAATAATTGTGTCAAGACTTCTCAACAAACTGATCAAGACATTTGCTACTTGAATACAATGTGCTATAAGACTCCTCCCAATGATCCAAGATTCCCATACTTGTTTTATAGAAATTCAGCAATTGATGAACACAACAAAAAAATGCTATACTACTTACCTATAGAGGTTTGTGTATTATAAGTAGTGGATAAACAAGACACACCCATTGATAATATCCAGTTCCAAGGTGACAAGTCATCACTCCCTAGCACAATCTTCCTGAAGTAAGATATTTTGGGTGAGTTGATTGTTGGCAACCTTGATACACAAGATGGAATAGTCAATGGTGCAGATGCCATTTTCAAATTGCATACAACTGAGCAAAAAGAAATTGTTTGGATTCAATTCAATGACCCCATTGTTGGCAAATCGCGTTGAGAAAGAATGCAAAGTCTACACAAATTATATTTTTACTTCATGGACACCTATAACAAGAAATGTCAAAAAAGTCAAAACAGCTACAAAAATAGTCACTTGAGCACAATTCCCTTTGCAATTGGCATGTGCTCGAACCATCCATAGAGCACAAGGTCTCACAATGGATGCACTTAATTTTGACCCTTGTAAATTCTATCAGGATTGTCTTGTTTACATTGCTTTATCACACGTAAGAAACATTGAATTATTGTATCTGATGTACAAACTACAACAACAAAATTTCAAAGTGTCACAAAAAGTGAATAATGAGATGGAACACCTTGGGCCCTTAGCATAGTGGAGACTATAACACAGCCTTGCTTCTATACCTTCAAGCCATTTTAGCATATGCTCTTTGAATATATGTAGCTTTGCATTACACGCACAAGAAATAACCTGTGACCATGATTTGCTTGGAGTGACTGTAGTTTGCTTCCAAGAAACCAAATACAATGTGCTCGAACATGTTAAATTCCTCAATGAAACATTGAATTGCTATCCTACACTAAGTATTCATGGTCTATTAACATGCTGCAAAAAGATAGCCTTATTGCAAAACATTGAGACTTTTGCAACAAAGCATGTAGAATCAATAACCATTGACCTATTGCATCTTGGCACTGCTCTAGGCATCACAAACATGTATTTGTCACCAATTGTACCCATTCATGAGCTATTGAATCGAATACAAAACTTTATCAACTCACTGCCATCCAATTCCAAATTGATTATTGTTGGAGACTTCAACATTGACATGTTACAATCCACAAAAACACGAACACTCCTTGAATTCATGGAAGAACACAAATCATTGCTTGTTGACAAGCCAACAACACATGTAGACAGTTTGTTGGCCCACTTTTGGATACGCAACATTGATATTGCTCTTGTAAACTTCACTATACTAGATACATTTTGGACAGACCACTTTGCAATATCTTTTCACTTCGATTTGTAGTCGATGCAATTGCAATTTGCTACTAGATGCTACTCCGTGTCTGACACCTAGTGTAATACAGTAATCGAACCATTTGCAAAACTTACTATAGGTTTGCACAGGTGCAGATGTTTGCTGCCATGATCCTCTCCACAAGATGCTATTATCTCTGCTTTTTTTTGGTGTACGAGGTGGATGTTGAATTTGTGTGAGTATGAAGTAGCTGTTAGATTAATTGCAAATGTTCTTGTTAAGCAGGTGCTAAGCATACCAGCAGCTGATGAAATTTTTCTAATATAATTCATTTCGCAATGCAATAATTTAGTTGTTAGCCTGTCATTGATTGTTTATATAATGCTCAGTTGGGGTGTATTATCTGGAGGAGGTAGTATCGGTTCTTTTCATCAATATTTATATTGTGGCATTGAGTCAGTTGTATGCCATTGAAATAGACAAGGCCAGTAATTTCATTGTTTTCAATCCATTGAATATTGCTGATTCATTGCATGGATGATTGACCTTTGGTTTTCAGTCACATCATGTGTTTGATCTTGATTTCAAAGTTTTCTTCTAGCTCAGAGTCTGTTTTGGAGTTTTGCCTAATTTTATTAATTTTGCAGATTAACAAGCCAAACCTTCCACTTACTTCTGCTGAATATTCTTTCAAAACTGGGCTGGTAATTTTAGCAACCTTTGCTTCCTTGGTGTGTGGACTCCTGTAATTTCAGGTCCAGAGCTATTATTTTCTGAAAAGAGTTTATTCCAATAATATTCTTTCTTCAAATGTCAAGATCTACTGATTGACCACATGCTGAATTATTCAAATGTCCAAGATCTACTGATCAATCACATGCTGAATTTGTTTTAAGATTTCATAGTATTTTCAACCGTGCAATGCTGTCAGTTGTGCAAGGAATTTAGTATGATAGCCCACCCGCTCCTCAAGATCTTAAAGCTGCAAAGTATGATTTTTTTGATAAACAAGAAAGCAGCTAACATACATAATACAATAGGTGTTGATTTTCAGAGAAAGCTTTGAGCTACAGAAAGAAACTGTAAAGTAAAACAGGTCTTACCTTGGCCATATAGAGCTATGTTGGTAACTGCAAATGCATACAAACAATATTGTTAATGAGTGATCAGATAAAAGGCTAGTAATTAGAGATCAAAAGTAAAATACATTTTAGATGAATAATAGTTTTAGTGTTAAATACAGAGGAGGCTACTGCAATATAATGTGAAACCTGTCCTTGTGTTTTTAGCCTGAGTTGACAATAACCATAAAGCACAACGCATTCAAGAACTAGAGTAAAGCAGACAAAATTGCATATAAAAAAAGTCATCAATAAATTTTGAAGAATGTTTAACTTTACATGCCATGAAATAGAAAAGAAGCCAGGAAAAGAAACACATTATTGGTTTCTGTGCAGAAAACCAGCTTCTAGCATATGCATACATACAAAGTGCTAAATACTGTGAAGACGGTAATAATTGAAAAATGTTGAGTAACCAAGTTTGTGACCCATAAGACAGCTCAAAGCTATGGAACTAGAACATGAAGATAGATGATTTGTGCATTTGTGCCACAAACCTGAGAGAGTCTTGTGAGAAATAGATGGCAAATGAACATTCTGCAACAGATAATGAAAATAGAAAACAAAAGAAACCATATCAAAGTTGGATACTCCAATAACAGCGAGCCTAATGATAGTGAGCAGTAGCACCACACTTGCTGAAATAATGTTTAGCAAAAGTTTTTGACCACATTTGTTTACAAGTGCAGATAAAAAATATTTTCATATTTGTTGGATTTATAGAAAGTAGTTTGAAAGATTATGGAAATTTTAGAATCGTTTTATTAATCTAACAAGGTGGAGACCAAATATGTAATGATAGCCCGCCTGCTCTTCAAGATCTTAAAGCTACAAAGTATGATTTTTTTGATAAAATAGAAAGTACCTCATGTGATTTGTTGTTTAAGGATCTGTAGGTATCAGTACCAAAGAATAAGCTGCTCTGTGTTTATGTGCCAAGGAACATGAATCACTTGACAAAAGTTTCCAATGAGTGCAAATATAAAAGCAATTGTACCACAAAAGTTGGCTAGCCTTCATGTGATGGTGGTGGAGAGTGCTGACATGCTTTCCTTATATGATATCTTTTCATGTGAGTTGGGTGTTTGCGGAAACAGTGTATAATATACATACATTTCTGGAGGATTTTGAATTTTTTGCATATCCCTTCCTGGTGCATGGTCTTGGCAGACTACTTGGCTGGTTCTTTACAGCATACTTCATTGGTGGTTACCTACTTGCGTATTGTATGAAATAACAAATTTCCCCATTTCTTTAGATTTCACTTGCTAAATGGGATGTTGTTAGAGATTCTTTTCTCAATTTGTGGGCAAATAAATGATTGGTTACCCAAATCATTTTTCTGGGGCAATTTAGGGGATTTTTTTTGGTTTTTTGTTATTTTTTCATTTCTCTTTCCAGTCACACTCTGCATCAATTTTGTAGTAGTTGTTAGGAATATTTTCCTGTTCAGTATAGGAATAAATACATCCCAAAGTCTTTTATATCTCTACCTTCTCATGACACTTATTATTGTTGTTGACGTTGAAGAACAGTCTTGATGCTAGACCTTCTTCCATGGATAAAAACAGGATAAAAACTGACAATGTGCATTTTGTCTGTTGTCTGCTATGATGCTTCCAATGCCTCCAAAAAAGAAAACATGATCTTTAGATTCAGAAATACCCAGCATATGTCTTCCCTCAATTTTGGAGCAGTTTCATCCTGTATGGCTGCAATACTTATGCCACTACCTCCTTTGTATTGTATGAGGCTAATGGTATGAACACACAACTATTCCAAGTTGGTTGGCATCTGAGGACCTGGGAGCCCTGCTCTATAATAGAGGGAGAGGTTCATAGCTCGATCTACCTAAAAACCACACTCAAAGCATATGAAACTTTGGCATTTTAAAGAAGTTTCAAAATCTTGCACTTTTTAAAAATGTTAATGTTAAAGAAGGGAGATGTAGTCATCTCTATGGACCTTAACCTGATTTTACAAAGGAAATTCCATGTTAATAGTGCATATGTTTTATCAAATATACAAGAAAATTCACACAATTTATATGGGCTAATATAGGTCTAGGTAAAACTACAATATAAACTGCATACTCTAATCATTATTGCCAAGCAGGTGCATCATGCTTGGTTGCATTACTTACACAACTTTTCATTCTTGTTTTCTCCTTTGCCCCTTCTCTAATTCTTTATTCTGACTCGTTTAATTGCGTTGTATGTGTATGTAAAGCTAATAATATTAACATGTGAATCTGACCTTTCAATTTGATTATAGAGCTCAATTTAACGTGGCCACTTATCTTCTTTTATAGACTTAGTTCTAGCAAAAACTAGTAAGTCCTTAGTCTTCTTCTTTGTCTTGTATATATGTTGAGTTTAATGGTGCCCAATATCTAAATTTCCTATAAAACTTATTTTAGCTGATAACTTCATTGACCTGATTGGGATTCTAACATAAGTAGCTATTAGATATCTGTATTAAAGTTACAACTGGGAAGTAAAATGGCAGAGATGATCATGGTTTTCATGAAGGGCACTTCTTGTTTACTTTGATTTCATGCCTTGACTAACCTTAAATGTCATTGATGCAGAAGCCAAGAGGTTTGAAAGCTATGAAAAGGGTAGATAGTGAATCTGAATAAGAAGGCAGTTTCGTCACAACTTTACTTGTAAATATCTGTCAATTTTCTGCATGTGTAATTAATAACATGTTATCACAGTAATAAGTTTGATGGCATTGGCGTTTTGATATTCAATTTGTTTTGGTTCATTCATGACATTACCGAGAAATTCATTCACTTTCTTCAATTCGTTATGCAGGGGGCTTATGTTTTCATCTGAATGGTAGGGTGTTACTTCTTCTTCACAGACTCAACAACTATCTTGCTCAGCATTTCGTTAACAGCACTTGCAAGACAACTATCACAGTTGTTGCACAGCCCACCATGGATCATTCAATGCCTCCAGATGCAGAGACCATGAAAATACGTACTGCCATTAAAAGCTTTTGTTAACATTTTATTGCTCTTTCTCTGCATTAGAAACATGCTTTTGTCAATTATGTTTAGTGGCAATTTCAATCCTAAACCCTCACATGCATTGTTTTGCAGCTCTGCTCTTCTGAGACTACCAAAACAAGCAACAGGAAATTGGTAATTCTTTTACACTCCTACATTTACAATAACTATGATCTTTGTTCACAAGACATTTCAGAGCAAACCATTCCTTCTTTGTCCATTGCTGAAATTGCTGTCTTTTCTAACATCTCTTGCTCAATCATGTAGATATCCTTGCAGATGAGGCAACCTGTTCCAATGGCCAGCAACAGCAAAAGAGGCCAGTGTTTTGTCAGATTTATGTCATATGTGACTTGCTTCTTTTCATGATCATTTGCTCATTCAGCTTTGTCCATTACTGAAATTGCAGCCATTTACACATGCTTGCAGATGAGGTAAACTGCTTCATGACTCACTCAGAAGAGGCTTTTGTATGCATTTGTGCTCTTTGTTGTGGGTCAATGCGTTCTATGTTTTGCCCCTTTGTGGATGCTATTAACTCTTTCTTTTGGCTGCAGATAACTATATCAACCAAAAGGGATGAAAAAAGAAAAGCTGAAATCATTGATGACAAGTCGAGGTGGAGAAACAAGTTAACTACTGTAGGTTTCTGCTGTGAAAAGATCCAGGTACTGATATCATCACGATTACCATGCTTTGATTCACATAGCTACCATACAACTTTTATATTTACTTTTCGATTAAATAGGTAGCACAACTTTTTAGTCTCGATAACATTGGTGACACTTTAGTAACATATCAGACATTAAGAAATGATATTTTCAGTCTATAATACTCTTTATTATTTAATTAAGAAATAATGTTGTAGTGTTCAATGATAATAAGGTGAATAGGACGAGATACATCTAGATTAAATTAGAAGTGAAAAGTATTACACATAGAAAGAGACAACTTAAGGAAGGGGTCTTCTCTTAATATAAACTCAAATAGAAGGAATATTGTAATGTTCAATAGGATAAGATACACCTAAATTAAAATAGAGATGAAAAGTTCTACACATAGAATGAGACGACTTAAGGAAGGAAGGGTATTTTAAATTAAATGCAGACCTTGATTGCGTTTGTATATATCAAACTAGAAATCACATTTAATATGTAATGGGTATGTTTATAGGGATCTATACCAGTTCTATTATGTAAATAAATTTGAAATTTAAAATAAGCATAACTATTTTAAAATTTTGGTTATTGAAAGTATGATCCAAAGTGTAAAATGAAGGGGTTAGAACACATTGTGGTTTGAAAAGTCTAACAATAAGAGGTTGTGATTGTATTTAGATGATCCACCTTCCTCTCTTTAAGGGAGACATATGCATTCTCTTCCATGTGAGCATACTACTGTTGATGTTATAGCGGCTGGAGATATCCTTCGCTAAATTTAAAATAATAAATGATGAATAAATAAAAGCAAGTTGGACTTGCTATAAATATTAATTTATTTTTTATAAGGCCGACTCAAATAAAAAGTTGCCTTGTTTTGTGAAAGAGGCTGACCCATAATGAAGAGACGCCTTGATTTGTATATATACGAGGCAATGATCACTCATTTGATCATTCAATTAATTCAAAAATACATTCGCACTTCAAGGAGTTCACACATTTGCAGCAAATCGTAATATTGCTTCAAGCAGATTGATATCAAGGAGAAATAATATTTTTTTGTATATTCGCATCTAGGAGAGGTGCTATCTTTCATTACATCAAATCGGCCTTGTGTTTGGCCAAGTTGTAAGCAAATTTCTGCTCTCTTCATTCAATATATAAGAGATATATTTTGGCTGGGTTTTTCTCCCTCGAGGAGGGTTTTCCCAAGGTATTTGCTGTGTTCTATTGTCTATTATTTTGTATTGCTGTTTATCTTCATTTCTAGTCTAAAACTAACATGGTATCAGAGCGGGTTTAAGCAAGATCGGATCAAATTTGTTTAAGTAGTGAAGTCTTCTCCTTATCTAGGGTAGTCTATCTAAGTATCGAATATGGTGAACGGAGTCAAGGTTGAAGATAGGCTTCTTTGAACACAACTAGAATCAATGCAAGAAAGGAATATTTGTAGGTTGGCAATGAGTCTTCAAAGGCTCATGATCTACATACATTCCAAGGCAGAAACAGATTGACATCACAGGATGTCTCTTCAAGAGGAAGGGTCTTACACAAAGATAGACAATGAAGAGCAGTGGGACACCCTCAAGATATGGACATTGCGATCATACTCCCAGATCCTAGGAGCCCAATGTAATGTCCCCGTTTTGGAGGTAATTCGATTTAATTAATTTAATTAATTAAGTTGTCCAAAATAATGAATATTTTATGAGGATGACTAATTAATTATTTTAATTAAATAAATAAGTGGTATTAAGTTAATTATTTATAAAGTTATCAAATAAATAAATATTAAAAGATAACTTTATATTTAATTAATTTAATAAAGTGACTTGAATTATAAAATATTTTATAAAGTCACTTAATAAATAAAATAAAATAATGTTCTAGAAGTTTCTGGAGGAAGTGGAGAAAAAGAATAAATAGACGTCTTGGGCTTCATTCTCAGCAGGCAGATTTGATGTTGATGATTGATGATTTCTTCTTGAGTATTTGTGGAGCCAAGTGGTCTGCAGATAATCAAATTGATCTTTGGGAACGAAAACTCCCATTGATTGCATAACTGAGGGAGTGAAATATCTCTTGAAGGGTTGCATTATTGGAGGAAGGTATCTCAGCCTTTCTATCTGTGCTAGATTGGAAAAGAAATACAAAGAATACAAGGGTTTGATGCATATCCATTTGCAGATTTTCAGGGATTTTAGTTGAAGATTTTGATATATTTTGAAGAGGATTTTTTGGTTGATTTTATGATTTTATTTAGCAAGCTACAGTGACGCTGCTACAGTGACGCCGCTACAGTGTCGCGCTACAGTGACGAGCTACAGTATTAGGGTTTCTTTATTGGCTTGTGCTGGGCTTTCAGGTTACAATTTCCAGACTTTGGATTGAAGGTTGTTTGGACCGATTTCTGGGTACATATATTCTGATCAGCAATTGCTAAGGCCTGAGATAATATCAGATTTATATCTGCATAACTGGAGAATCATATTTTTGTCTTAGAGGCTGAAGATAGCAACGAAGTCTTCACTGTTTGGAGGTGATATCACAGTCACTTCATTAGGGCAGAAAATTGTGGCCTAAGGCCAATTTTGAGAGTCATTCTATGGGAGATTATCAGCATTGAGAAATATTATTGGAGGCATCGATTATTTTGAAGAAGAGAACCTGATTTCTGTTAAGAGTTTTCTGATGCCAAGTCTGCAGCAACAGGGGCGCCATTAGAGACCTATTTTTCATTCGCTTGGGCTCATACATACATCGATTTCCATTGGAGTTTGGGGCGCATTATTCCCAGGGGTATGCTGAAGGGATTAGGAGTTCTTGGAGGCTTGGAAGTTGCTTAGATTATTTATTTCTTCATACCAGATCTGAAACAAGGGCGACCTCCTCAGAAAATCGTGTGGGCTGCAATTGATCCTCCACTTCCAGAATTTTCATTGCTGCATCATTGGTGGACAAGGGCGACTTCAAACCAGGTTCTTTTTGTTTGTTCCATGCTTATTGTATGCCATTTATTTGCAAGATAAGGGGTACGGCTGTAGGTGTCTGTCAGTTTCAGACTCTAGCATAAATTCAAATGTATAAGCCAAGAGTCTTGGCTGATGGTCATTAGATTTGTATTGAAGTAGACATAATATACGGAGTTATAAGTAGTTGATTTTCCAAAGATACTTTGCAGATAGACTTGTCATTGAAATGATGCATGACAATTGTTTGTAAAAACGTCCATTTGCTTTGCATACCTAGTTTCATATATTTGCATGAGAAAATCCAAAAAGAATTGTATTTGCGTTCATGTTCAGATTATTGGTATTGTAGAAGTGTTAAATCTGCATTAGCAACCCCTTTATCAAAGTACCTTAAACTGAAACCCTACAACAGCAAGTCACAAGGTTGCACTATAACTACAATCAGCCAATTAGGGCAAATTCTGGACAGTTTTGAGTTAGGCTCATTACAGTGGTATCAGAGCGGTTTCCTGCCATCCTTTGGGTCAGAAATTGTCTTCATTTATGCAACAAAGTGACAGGACTAAGAGGTATACAGCTAGAGAAGAAAGAAAGCAAACTCAAGACACTTCATCAGCAGCTGTTGCAGCAAGACACCAAGAGATTAGTGACACCATGGAAGAAAGAAGAGAGGATGATCCCCCTAGAAATGAAAGGAGGAATAGAGATAGAGGAGAAGAATTGTTGGAAAGAATGGCCCAAGCATTTGAAGGATTTTCAGTTTCCTTGCAGCAGCAAATTCAACAAAACAGAGTTATTTTGGAAAATAGAACAAGGAACAACAGGGATCAAGATGATGACAGGAGTGTAGCAGGATCAAGGAGAGTACAAAGAGCATCTTCTCGCACTGCTGATAGGCCATCACGACCTACCTTCTTAAGGGAAGAGCGTGCTGCAGAAGAGAATGTGGAAGTTGTTGAGGAGCCTACCTTTGCTGATGCATATATGGCTGCTCATGATGAATGGCAACTATTGACACCAGAAGCCCGAGAGCTCATGCACTTCGATCGTTTTGTGCAAACAAGGATGGACTACTACAGGTCTCGACAGGAGAGGAGACCTAGGAATCAAAATAAGGATCTCAAGCAGGCTACTAATAAGCTTACATTACCTATGTTCGATGGAAGTGGCAAATCTACAGCACAGTCATGGATTCATAAGTTGGATACTTTCTTGGCTCTTCGACCCATGACAGAAGAGGAAGCCATCAAGTATGCCACTTTGCATTTGGAGGGTGCAGCGCACGAATGGTGGTATCATGGGTTAGTCACATTGCAGCATAATCAGATCACATCTTATCAGGAGTTTGTGGATAGATTGGTGGAACGCTTTGACAAGAAAGACCCAGAATCATACTTCAGAGATTTGGCTCAACTCAAGCAAGTTGGGAGTTTGGAGAACTACATTGGGGACTTTCAGAGATTGTCAGTAATGGTTCCCAATATCTCAGAGAGACGACTGGTGGTGTTATTCATGGAGGGCTTATTGGAGCCTATGCGAGGATGGATAAAAGCCTTTGATCCTCCTACTCTTCAGGAGGCAATAAAGAACGCTAGGAGCATGGAGTTCGCAGCACCAAAAGGAAAGAGCTCTCATAAGGATGTCCCTTCAACAAGCAATGAGACTCCTCAACAATCAGACAAGAAAACGAAATCAGCACCTATGATGGATGAGGAGACACGAGAAGAATTGAGGAAGAGAAAATTATGCTATTGGTGCAAGGAGCCTTACAACAAGGATCATGATTGCCCATTGAGGCTTAAGGGCAAGGCAAACCGTTTCATGTGGGCATACTTTGAGGACTCTGATTCTGATGAGGTGGATCAGCACGTTGCTTTAGAACTTGATCAGGAGGAGAAGACTTCTGCTCCCATGGTATATATTGCCAATGTTCAGGATGAGACCACATTCAGGTTCAGAGGGACAGTTGATGGACAACGTTGCATCGCTATGCTTGATACGGGTGCGACACATAACTTTATTAATGGAGATTTTGTAGCTCAGTACAGACTTCAGGTTGAGGATTTTGATGGATTCAGAGTTCGAGTAGCGGATGGGTATACTCTCGCGTGCACCAGGAAGGTTGCTAATCTCACCTTGAAAATGAACAACTATGAGTTACATTCAGATTTTTATGTGGTCAACATGGGAGAAATGGACATAGTTTTGGGAATGAAGTGGCTCCAGGACTTGGGAGTATTTACCCTCGATGTACCTAAGATGGAAATGTCCTTTGAGGTTGATGGTAGGAGGCACGTATTGAGGGGTATTACGGATGGAGGCTTGCATTCTATCAGAGGACTGGACAGTAAGAGAAGAAGAAGGTGATTCAGGAGAAACATGAGATGATTCTCAATCCATTGTTCGAAGTGGAAGCCGCTTGGTCATATGACAATCCACTCTATGATGAGGATAGCTCTCTTGATTCCAATCTTGAGATGAGCATTGTTGATAGTATTTGTGATCCTACTAGTGCATCGGGATTGCAAACAGGACTCACAGAGGAGATTTCGGAGGTGTACATAGTGAGGAGTGCTTACAGCTTCATTTTTTATTCTCATGTACATGACCTATTCAGGATGCACAATTCAGATGCACATATGATGGATAGTTTGGAAGATAGTTTATCTTGCACGAAGTTTGGAGGCAAGGATGATCAGTCTCTTGGCTTGCTTCCACTTGAGGCCTATATTTCTGCGGCACTTGGTGATGGTATTGAGTTGGTACGACAGTTTCAGTTTGAGCAAATGTTGCAGAAATTGTTTGGTGATGACAGGGACATTATGCAGTTCTTCTTGTGGGATCTAGGTGGTGAATTGCTTGAGGACAAGCAATTTTAGGAGGGGCGGACTATAATGTCCCCGTTTTGGAGGTAATTCGATTTAATTAATTTAATTAATTAAGTTGTCCAAAATAATGAATATTTTATGAGGATGACTAATTAATTATTTTAATTAAATAAATAAGTGGATAACTTTATAAATAATTAACTTAATACCACTTATTTATTTAATTAAAATAATTAATTAGTCATCCTCATAAAATATTCATTATTTTGGACAACTTAATTAATTAAATTAATTAAATCGAATTACCTCCAAAACGGGGACATTACACAAGCTCTTTCATCTTTTAAGGCTCCTATCGCTGCTTTAGGGTTATTAATAATTATCATTATTCTCTCAATAGGGGTCGCCGATCCTCTTACTTGAGTGGTATTTGTTTTATACTTTATATTATTATTTTGTATGATTATTGCCTTCTCCTTGGGTGGTTTAGATGGGGTTTATTCTCAAGCTTTAGAAGACCATTCTCAAGCTTTGATGACAACTCAAAGAGTAAAGACGTGACAATTGTCTATAACTCTCTCTTGAGACTGACTGCCTTCTTGCTCTAAAATTTCCCTCCTCTGGGAGCTTTTAACTCTTTCATGTTTAACACACGTGGCATAGAGCTTGGAAAGCATACGTCCAATCCTGATTGCCCTGTAGTTCTTTGGATCCAAGATAACTTCTAATTTGTGAAGAAAAAACTTAAGAAAAAATTTAAAAATCATTGTTTAGTTAGATACAAATCCTATGTCTATGTAAATTTGAAAATTATACATTCTTGCAACAACCAATAAAATTAGTGCTACATTGCATCCCTTTATATTATTATAATGGATAGAGAGAATAAGAGAAGTTGATTATTTATTTTTACCTAGGAAACAATTAAGCATGTAAGCATTTTTGCATGCACATCCCCAACTAAACCCTTGCCTTGGCATGCATCAGGCACAGCACAGTCAAAGGGGTTGCAGCCCTTCACTGGAAAGTACTCCAAATTTACAATATGTCTATGTAAATTTGAAAATTATACATTCTTGCAACAGCCAATCAATTTAGTCCTACATTGCATTTCTTTATAATGGATAAAGAGAATAAGAGAAGTTGATTATTGTTTTTTACTTAGGAAACAATTAAGCATGGAAGCATTTTTGCATGCCCAATTAAACCCTTGCGTTAGCATGCATCAGGCACAACACAGTCAAGGGGTTGCAGCCTTCACAAATGATGGAAAGCACTCCAAAGTTGTCAAAGCCCATCATATACACTATGAAACATGCATTCAATTCTTGTATCATTATTTGGCACATCTGGCCAGTTACTTGCCACCTTCAAATAAGATACTTTTTCAATGCCTTGTCAGATTCTAGAGACAAATCAATTCTTTTCTTGTGAGACTCTTCACTTACATATTCACACATGTGCATACATCATCCAGGACCGAGCAAAAAAGGGTTTCCTATAGTTAGCTCTCCGTACACCACACACTCAAAGCATTCTGTAGTCATCCTCCAAATGCTTTTTTCCTAGGGTCATAACACAGCGTTAAAACAAAATCCATAGTATCCTAAAATATGATTAATAGGCAATGGTATAAGAAAAGCAATACAAATTTAGGGATTTATCAGCTAGTGGAAGGTGGCAACTTACAGGATACTAATAAGTCATTTAAAATGATAGAGCTAATCTATAAATCCCAAAAACTTGAACAAGAAAATGGATCAAACCCAGATGCACCAAGGGAAAATGCTATATAGACATTTGGAATAGTAAGAAGGATGCAAACGAGAATCAAATTTTCACATGGTGCAAGTCTTACAAATACGAGTTGCAAAATCATAATACGAAAAACACTTGATGCAATTCTCTTGGCAAAGAATCTAAAGTGGAACAGAAACTATTGGTATGGAGTTAAACAATCCAATCAGGAAAGTCTTTTAGAATGTAGAAAACAACTAGAGTTTAGACTCAGCATTAAAATCTGAGATCATCCAAAAACAGTGATTTTGAACAAAAAAAGAAAAAAAATTATACCACCAAAAAAGGCATCCAAGATGAAATTTGTCAAAGAGTAAAACATGTTGACTTCCATAGAAATGTCAGAAGATAAGGAATAATCGCAGAGCAAAGTCCATCAAAGATTCAGAGATGCAAATAATATGGATTCAAGTAATTCCTTTTGATCCACCCTCTTTTAAGGCCACGAACGTACTCTAAATGCTCAATTCAACATCATTTTACATCATAACAGTTATGAGCGAACTATGTTTTCCCATCCCAAAGGTTTGAGCACACGTCAGAACATAGGTTGCAATTATAATTGTCTTCGTAATGTCTAACTCCATAATATGTCAAAAACATTTTATATTTCTGAATTAGAACATTGGCTCCCTATGCAATACAACTAGATGTACATTGAAAAATAAGCATACAAGTATTTCTATTCATAAAAGAATGTATTGTCAATTATTAAAATGGAGAATTTGAATAGCAAAGGCATTCAGAGCACTGAAACTACAGGATTGGAAATACAAGTGCAGATCATATGCTTACCCATTCGCCAGGACAAAGAGAACGATAATACTTGGCATACTTGTCACATTCACTGGCATCTTCACCTTTTGAAGCTACACACCTGCAAGGAGAATATGTAATTTAATTCTAACCTGGTATCTACAGATGAAAGAAGAAAACACACACTAAAAAGAGTAGAAAAAATATGATGTTCAGAAGTTATTGCTCAAACAAAACAAAGACAGAATAAAATCAATTCCCATACTTGTGATACTCAATGTAGCGAGTAAAACAATGCCTAGTTTGATTAGTTGTGGGAAAACGAAAATCTGCTGGAGCAGTCTTTATGTCTACCACCTGATTTTCCACAACTTGAAAAAGTTAGTTCCATCCTTGGCATAAGGAAATAAGTTTAACAGTTTAAACTTTAAAGGTATGCACTTATTTCCCCAAGATTGCAAGAAGAGATGAAAACTGTCTATGGCATTTCTTACCCATTTCCAGCTTGCATGCAAAGTATGAGGCAGAGTCGAAATGGTGAATATCAAAATAAAAAGAAAACTAGAACCTGAAACTGCATGTATTAGCATGCCACTGTACAAATACAAGAATAAAGCTAACCGAAACTATTTTTCATACATTTTCCTCCTTAAATTCTCCTGTTTTATAATGTATTATATTTTCCTCTCATGTTCTCTATTACTAGGAGCTTTCTGCCATATCCAAATTCATTTCACAATTATAGAGCCTCCAGGATTTATACAAACTGTCTTCTAACATAGATTATTTGTATGCATTATATACTCATTAGATTATTTGTATAAATTATATTATATACTACAATAAGCAAAAACAAATATAATAAAAAATTAAAAAATTAAAAATTTATGGCATGCCATGAAACAATCAGCTTGAGCTTTACAGAAAAAAATGCAGCATTGTCCTAGCATTGTGCAAAGCAAAAATTAATATTAAGACAAACTCAAAGGTAGTAGAGCATACCTTAAGTAGTGGCTCCTGTACACTTTCTGTAGTTTCTTCCTCTGCAGCAGTTTCTGTATCTGCAACAGTTTCTTTATCTGCAGTAGTTTCTGTATCTGCAGCAGTTTCCTCCTCAATCAGGGTTTCCTTTGCTTCCTCCTCATTAGCACTTGTTTCACTGGTAACCTCCTCTGCAGGCTGCTGGCTTTCACCAGCTACAACTTCCTCCTTTTCCTTAAGATGATACATCTAACCAGTATAAGCGAATTAAGTTAGTATTGTTGCAACTTGCACCCAAGTCAAATTCTCTGCCTTAAGAACTCTGTAAGTCCACTATGTAGGAATTCATAAACAAAAGTAAATATAATTAAGCAATAAAGCTTCTGGATACAACTGAATTCCTCACACCGTCACCCTTCTCAAAAAGCTGGTGTTATCAAAACCCTTGCCTCTAGGGAAATCCACATATGTGATGATGATCATGTGAAGCAAGCAAATAAACATTTGGAAGATGTTTTTAGGCACATTGGCTACAGAAGGAAACAAATAGCAAAAGCTTTTGAGAATGTGTATAAAAGCAGGTTTGCCAAAGGGAGGCCACTACTGACCAATCACAAGCATTTGTACAATACAACGCAGGTATTTCCAACAATATTGATAAAATTTTATGAAAAAGGGGCAAAAAGTCTACATCACTTCAACAATTATCTTTTAGAAAAACTCTAGAATCAGCTAAGGATTTAATCATTTATGATGCCCAGGTTGGATGGTGGAGTTTCCTTCATCCTTGAAGAAAAAATTATATAGGAGAAATGGAGAGAACCATCCAAACCAGGTTAAAGGAGAATGAGTTGGTTAAAAGACTTGGAAAATTCACAAAACCTACAATAGTGGAGCAACCAGAGTCTATTAAACACCACATTTGCTTGGATCAGACCAAGTTCTAGCAATAGAGGACCACCACAATACAAGAAGGCTTAGAAAAGTAGTAGGAGTTGAAAAGTCTCCCAATATTTTGAACAAGGATGATGCTTCTTATTTATACCAAACTTGGAGACTGGTGCTACAAGAACTTAAAAAAGGGGAACTATAGTCATTACAGAAGTATTTCAGGTAGTTAATTACACAAAGGTCTTGTTGTCTTGCATTATAAAAACTAGTTATTTGTAGAGGCTAACCATACATAATGGCTAGTTACTTGTAATGGGTAGTTTTTTATTAAGCGGTTGCATGCAAATTCTAAAAACTTGTAGAGACAAGGTATCTCGTAGGTAACCTAGAACTTATAGTCATATATTTAGGAAACTCTTAGCAGAAATCTTATCCATCTACCGTCCTGATGATGAGACACAGAGTGACCTGAAATATCAATCAGAAAACTGGTCACACAGTTTTATCCAGAAGCTTTATGGTTTAACTGATGTTGGCTGTGGAAGCTTAAAGTCTCTGAAGACTCAACTTACTTAGTCCAGGACTTTCTTAAAACATAGTAAATCAATATGAATTGCCAAAATCACAGTCTACTTTTACCGACCCAAATGCAACTTGGAAAGAAATAAATGACGAGATTTTATGAAAGCATACAGTCCTAAACATGAGAAGTTAATCAAATGCTTGAAACTTGATTTAAAATCTGATTATCTAAACTCCAAGCTGTATTATTTCGAGTTTCAGTTTCAACAATAATTTCCAGTTATTTATGTCCAAGTTGGAGATCGTATGTTCCTTTTTTGCTCAAAGTCATAATCCAGCAGCTGAATCATAGAAATATTTCCTGACCATCATTCTCTTGTCCTTCCTCAAGTAATATATCAATACTACCAGATTATCATCTAACAAAAATGTATCAGAGTAACCGAAAAAGGCCAGTAATCTCAGAAGGTGCACTCTGTAAGAATCCCTTTAAAGCACTTCTAAGAGTTTTCTTGATTTCTTATTTATGCAATAACCTCAACTCATCTTAGTTCAACATTCTCTGTACAAAACTCAGAGCAAATGGGCTTAGATATACAGACTATAGCACAAGTGAAAAACACATTACAATATGCATGGTTCATTTTTGTAAAGCATACTTTCAAAGTTGAAAATGATACTCAGAAAAGATGAATTGACCAGACAAATGAGACAACTAACAATACAAAAGACTGGCAATTTCCACATCTTATAAGAAATAATTAACCATGATCATTCCTGGCAATTAAAATGGCACAATCTGACCAAAATCACAAACAAGCAACCTAAACTGTAGTTTATTCTCTTGATTGGTCGATCCTACACAAAGTCCTAGAAACAAATTTAGTTGCTTGAAAAATTGACAGCATCTACATACAATCTGACTGAATAGTTAAGTATGCCTCGTAAGATAACATTGTTTAAAACTAAAAGCAAAGGACAGAAATTTCAAATTAGAGATAACATAATTCTGGGCACATCACTGTAATCAATTTTTGCACGAAGAAATAGCACAGTAAGTTACGCTTCTTATGCTTCTTTCTCACAACAACTGCTTCTACAAACCCGCGTTCATAGGTCTCTTGGTGTTCATACCGCTTGTGTAGACAGATAGAAAATCGAGTGTATACCACTCCCTCAGGTTTTCTGAAATTGAACTTCAATGCAGCAGCACATGAGAAAACAGGACTATCAGGTGCAGACTGTATTGTCCAAAATTTGAAGGCCAAGGTAGTGATGGCTACCTCCAGAAAATTAAATCTGGGCACTAATAACAAAGCAGAATCCCAGGCTCTAGTTTCTGACCTCACTGTGGCTTCTCAGAACAGTTTGTCACAAATTATAATAAAGCAGGATTCAATGATATTGAACAATGCAGTTCAAAGGCGATCGGCTCTCAACAAGAGATTGGACAATATATTACAAGAGGCTTGGGGATTGCTAGATTCCTTCATCAACTTTGAATGCCACCATTGCCATAGGGAGGCGAATATGGTTGCTGACTCTTTGGCCAACCTCAAGATTGACAAGCCTTAAGAGGCCATTTCTTCCAAGTTCCAAGTTCCTTGGAGAGTGGCATGATGAAAAATTAAACAGAGTTTGGAGAGGCAATAGGTTTGCAATGTCTTCTCCCCCATGTGAAACATTGTAATCTTGGTCACAGATGCCCAAATTCATTGGTGATCACATTTACTAGTGTCCCAACACATGGCTTGCAAAAAAAATTCTCACTCTATTGAGTTGTAATTAATTGCCCACAATTTTTTATGTGGGACAACCCTTTGAATTGATGGCCAAAGTGTTACACCCTGTTGTGTTATTACCTATTTACTTTTACCTTAATGGGTTAAAAATGCTTTAATATATGTTTATGGTTGAGTTTTGCATATGAATCTGGATGGAGTTTGATGAAAGAATGTTTAATTCTAGTTTATATTTGTAATGATTCTGACGATGATGTATATAATGCATATGATTGTATTGTTATCAACTAACTACCGTTATGATGTACTAAGCTGGATGCAAGAACAGGCTTGAACCTCCGGAAGAGAGGGGGAGCTTGAACCTCCGGAAGAGAGGGGGAGTATCACTCAGGAGAAGAACTTGGTCTGGTAACCCTAATGAACCTAGTTGAGCATGTTAATGATATAGCAGCTTCGGTAGCTCCTTCCAGCTCAGCTCCTTCGTGGAATCATAAATTGGATGATAGCCGTTGGCTATACAATTTATATTTATTGTTTTGTTTTATTCTCACTTCATATTATGGGCCGACATAAAAGAATTCGAGTTGATCTTTTATTAGAAGATAATTAATATTTATTTGAGGCCGACCTTTATTAAAGGATATTTGAAATTTATTAGAGGCCGACTTGAAGGTGTTTGAGGCATGCGTCTCTTGTATATATATTCTCCTTGTTTCGTCTATTATGATCATCTAGCGGAGTTCAATTATTCTCATCAGCTTTGCAGTATACAGTGCGGACATATCTGAATGTTAAAGTGCGAACATATTGAAGTAGGAGATCAGTTCGATCAGATTATAGTGCGAACTTATCTATAGTGTGAAGTCATCTGAAATCATAGTGCGAATACATCTGATATCTATCAAGGGCGATCTCATCTGATATTCAAGAGCAATCATATCAGTTTGATGATATCAATCAAGTGTGAATACAAGGGCAAAGCTACAGCTATCGAATTTTGTCCAGTACGCTTAAAGTCTGAAAGTATGTTCAAATGCGACTGCAATATTCAAGTGCGAATATAATAAGCAAAGTGTGATCTCACATTCCAGTGCACAGATTGAAGACCATTCAGTGCAAAGTGATCATTGCCAGATCTGTCATTTGCCAGGCGTGATTTAACAGGTTCTTATCTGTCATTCCATACTGTCAGGTGCAGTATATCGGTCTTGTGTTAGACCTCTTTGTAATTTGTAAAATTGCCTCTGTGACATCAAATATAAGAGAGATCTTTGTTGCTGGGTTTTTTCTCCCTCAAGAGGAGGGTTTTCCCAGGGTATATGCTGTTATGCTGTGTTATTTCTGTCTGATTTCGAATTATTTTTCTGTGCATTTAATCTGTTCACCTAAATCTAACATGGTATCAGAGCGGGTTTGAGGATCATGATCAGATTATTGCACTCAGATTATCTCATTTGTTCAGATTGTCAAGATGGTGTATGATTTGAAGGTTGAGGGTTCAAGTGAATACCTATCTCATTCAGCATTATCAAGCTGTATACCTTCCAACTCCAACACCTGGATAATCGACAGTGGTGCCTCCCTCCCGTCACATAACCGGATTGAAGGAGCACTTATCGAGTTTGGTGGAAAAGGAATCTTCTGAACAAGTCATCATTGGAGATGATGCCAGCTACTCCGTAAAGGGAATTGGGACCTCCACACTTCACTTGGATTCCGGAATATCGGTTCAATTGGGTAATGTTCTTTATGTTCCCGGAATCAAGCGTAATCTTATTTCTATTTCAGCTTTGGAAGATAGAGGATATCAAGTTGCCTTCTCCAAAGGCAAAGTTCTAGTGTGGATGCAGAACTCTAACTTCAAGGATGCTCAAGTAACTGGAATTAGATATGAGAACCTCTACAAGGTTTGCTCACATCCTCTTCAAGCATTGGTTCATGACTCTTCCAGTCTTTGTGATCTTTGGCATCGGAGATTGGCTCACTTACACTTCCGAGCCCTACCCATTATGGAGAAGATGGTGATGGGCCTTCCTAAATTCAACCAACACGAAGGTACATGCAAGGGCTGCGCATTAGGTAAGAATATAAAAGCCCCTTTTCATAGTAGAGAAAATAGATCTAAGTGTATTTTAGATCTAATTCATTCTGATTTATGTGGTCCTATGTTTGTTCCTTCTTCGAGTGGTTTTTTGTATTATGTTCTTTTTATTGATGATCACTCTAGGAAGACTTGGATTTATTTTTTGAAATCTAAAGAATCTGAGGAAGTTCTAGATAGATTTAAAGAGTTTAAAGCTTTAGTAGAAAATCTTTCTGGTAAACGAATTAAGGTTCTCAGATCTGACAATGGTGGAGAATACACCTCTATTAGTTTTTGAAACTTTTGTACTGATGCAGGGATTAAGAGGGAGCTCTGTGTTCCCTATAATCCACAACAAAATGGTGTTGCCGAAAGAAAGAACAGGACAATTGTGGAAGCAGCAAAGGCCATGATTCATGATCAAGATTTGCAAACCTTCCTATGGGCAGAAGCTTCCAGGACAGCTGTGTATGTTCAGAACAAAAGTCCTCATAAGATCTTAGAGAATATGACTCCAGAAGAAGCCTTTACAGGGAAGAAGCCTGAAGTCAGTCATTTGAGGATCTTTGGATGTCCTATCTATATTCATGTTCCCAAGGAAAAGAGAACCAAGTTGGAGCCTTACGGCAAGAAGAGGGAATATTGTGGAGCTCTGATGAGACATCAAAGCACAATTTACATTCAATTTGAGGAGATGATAGAATCGGCGGGGATGTCACATTCGAGGAAGATGTTGCATTGAGAGGGGAGATCGGAGGATTCATATGGAGATTGATAATGAAGAATCTCCTCAGGACATGGAAGTTGACCGTACTCCTGAGATTCAGAGGGAGACAATGGAACCAAAGGAAGATCTTGATCTAGTTGAACCCTTGGAACCTACTGATGGGCCTACTGACATTGTTATTGGGAGAAAGAGACCTCTATAGGCCAGGCATACTATGCAAGAGGCTGAAAGTTTTGCAGCTCCTAGAGGCACATTCAGAGAAAGCAAAAGGCCACATAAGTTCTCGAGTTATGTTGCCTTGATGAGTCAGATTATAGAATCCGAGCCTACCTGTGTTGAGGAAGCATCTAGTCATCAGGTTTGGAGAGATGCTGTGACAGAGGAGTATCAGTCAATTCTTAAAAATGATGTTTGGGATGCTCGTTCCTGGGCGAGGCAAGTGCAGTGGTATCTTCTATTGGCTATTCAAGACCAAACATCTGCGGATGGAAGCATTGAGAAGTACAAGGCAAGATTTGTGGCTAAATTAGGATTTTCTCGAAGAGGAGTTGATTATGATGAGACAGCATCCTGTTGCTCGCTACATACAGCCGAGCCATCGTGCTATTGCTGCATCTCTAAAGGATGGAAGGTGCGGATGGATGTGAAGGCGGCCTACTCAATATAGGTGATTGAGGAAGAGGGGTTTACATAGAGCAACTTTGATGGTTGAGATTCATGGGAAGAGTCACATGTTTGCAAAGGCGAAGAGGCTTTTATGGTCTTAAGCAAGCTCCTCGTGCATGGTACGAAAGGATTGATCAGTATCTATCAAGCTTGGGCTTCTTGAAGAATGATGCTGATTCAAATCTCTACTTCAAGGTAATCAATGGTAATGCATTAATTTTGGTTTTATATGTTGATGATCTAATCCTCACTGGAGAAGATCACCTGATTCTTGAATGTAAGAAGGATTTAACTTCTGAATTTGAGATGAAGGACCTTGGGCTCATGCATTATTTCCTTGGTTTAGAAGTCTGGCAGAAGTCAGATGGTATGATTTTAAATCAAGGGAAGTACACCATTGATATACTTAAGAGATTTGGCATGGTAGATTGCAAATCCATGTCTACTCCCATGGAGACCAATCTTCATAAATTGAAGGAGGCTGCAGCTAGTTCAGATTTGGTGGATCCTACGTTGTACAGACAGCTGATTGGATCCTTGATGTATCTAGTTAACACTAGACTTGATATTTGCTATGCAGTGAGTGCATAGCGATTTATGTGTGATCAGAGAGGCGGATACATCTTGTTAAACAAACATATCACGAGATACTTGCGTGCTTTGAGTTGGATATGGAGTTGAAGTATGCTTAGGTAAAACTTGATTACTTGGTTTCACTTGGTCTGATTGGGCGGAGTTGTATCACCGGATGGAGAAGAGCACCTCATTGCTTGGTATAGGTTACGCTATGATTTCCTGGTGCAGCGAGAGGCGGTCTTCACAGCATTGAGATACGGTGAATTGTCACGACTTGCATAGCAGCTCGGGAGGCGGTATGGCCATTAAGCTCCTTGCGGGATTTTTGGGCAATCAATGGAGACCCTACCATTATTCATTGAGATGTCGAGTTGTGTGAAGCTCTCTGTCAATCCACATGTTTCATGTGAGATCCAAGCATGATCCAAGTACCACTATATCAAGATATGATGCTGCGGTTTATCACAGTTAAAGGTACATTAGTAGCGATAGGCGGGGCGGATATTCACCAAGCCTACCGCTTGAGGATAAAGTTTGTATACATTGAGACAAGCTTGGTATGGTGGAGAAATCGACCTTTTGGTGAGTATGAATCTACGGTATCGATGAACCTTAATGAGTTCTTCTGTGAGAGAAGTTGAGGTGAAATCCTTGTTAATGCATTTTCTTACATGTGGAAGAAGGGTTGAGGTGCCCTTGTTTCCACCCTCTGAGCTGAGTCATGGTGGATGTCATGTGTGTGACTCCATGACAACATCACGTGAGAGAGTCCGTGATGATCTTCTTGTACTTGTGTCTCACCCTCTGGGAGAGCCATGGTGAAAGTCACGTTGAGGTGACCACATCACGAAAGTGATGAACACTAGTACTTAACCATGTGATGGTTGATATCACATTGAGGTGATATTTCTCTCTTTATATCTGATTGCAGGCAATGGTGGAAGATGAACCTCATATGGAGATGATTTGTATTATGCAGCTGGAAGTTCTCTCCCTAGCTGAGAGGAAGTGTTAATGATATAGCAGCTTCGGTAGCTCCTTCTAGCTCAGCTCCTTCGTGGAATCATAAATTGGATGATAGCCGTTGGCTATACAATTTATATTTATTGTTTTGTTTTATTCTCACTTCATATTATGGGCCGACATAAAAGAATTCGAGTTGATCTTTTATTAGAAGATAATTAATATTTATTTGAGGCCGACCTTTATTAAAGGATATTCGAAATTTATTAGAGGCCGACTTGAAGGTGTTTGAGGCATGCGTCTCTTGTATATATATTCTCCTTGTTTCGTCTATTATGATCATCTAGCGGAGTTCAATTATTCTCATCAGCTTTGCAGTATACAGTGCGGACATATCTGAATGTTAAAGTGCGAACATATTGAAGTAGGAGATCAGTTCGATCAGATTATAGTGCGAACTTATCTATAGTGTGAAGTCATCTGAAATCATAGTGCGAATACATCTGATATCTATCAAGGGCGATCTCATCTGATATTCAAGAGCAATCATATCAGTTTGATGATATCAATCAAGTGTGAATACAAGGGCAAAGCTACAACTATCGAATTCTGTCCAGTACGATTAAAGTCTGAAAGTATGTTCAAATGCGACTGCAATATTCAAGTGCGAATATAATAAGCAAAGTGTGATCTCACATTCCAGTGCACAGATTGAAGACCATTCAGTGCAAAGTGATCATTGCCAGATCTGTCATTTGCCAGGCGTGATTTAACAGGTTCTTATCTGTCATTCCATACTGTCAGGTGCAATATATCGGTCTTGTGTTAGACCTCTTTGTAATTTGTAAAATTGCCTCTATGACATCAAATATAAGAGAGATCTTTGTTGCTGGGTTTTTTCTCCCTCAAGAGGAGGGTTTTTTCTCCCTCAAGAGGAGGGTTTTCCCAGGGTATATGCTGTTATGTTGTGTTATTTCTGTCTGATTTCGAATTATTTTTCTGTGCATTTAATCTGTTCACCTAAATCTAACAGAGCATACACACACTAGCACCTTAGTTGGTCTAAGTTGAAGTCAGTTTGGGTGATTAGTAAGTAACCTTCTATCTTGGTTGTGAATGTCTTCTTATTGGATTATATGATTGAGTCTTTACATCAAAAGAGAGTTCTTCTTATGTGTTCTTTAGGTATATGTTGGTCAAGGAGGTATATACATAGAATGTATATGTGTATCCACAATAACTCATACATATGAGTATATGGGGGCATGAGTATACGTAGGTAGACGTACCTACGTATGCTCATGAACGGGTAACCCACATGTATGGGAGTATCGATTGGATAAAAGTGACATGTATATATATATACACACACTTCATGTATACACATCATTCAATGAGTATGTGCATACATGTGTTTGAATTCAATAATCAAGGTAATGATATATATATATTAATATGTATGTATATGGTATGATTGAAGAAACGTATATACATATATACTAATATATATATATATTATTAATTAATATATGTTTATATCTTTTGGTAATAGATGTATTTTAATAATCAAGTTAATATGATAATATATATATAATGTTTGAGTTATATGTTATTAGCGCATAGTATCTACCTTAGCGCATAATGTAAGCGCTGCATATGTATTTTGTATATTGCGCATGAGTTAACATTATTGTTTAACACATTTAAATGCAAAAGGAATGCGCATATATTAAAAGCGCTGAAAGTATTAATACTGTTGTGGCTGCGCATAAAGCAAAGGCGACCAAGTCAAATATGAATTTAGTTACCACGAATGAATAAAGGCAGAGAGTTTAAACGTAGCATAAAATTAAATGCAAATTGGAATAAGTCTTAAACTGCGCTATCTTTAAGGGCGCCATTGTGTGAATATGTGGCGCCAATGCTGAGGAATATGAAATGCAAAAGAAGTCTTTTTGCTGTGCTTAAACCATGAGACTCAGTCCATGTAAACTTGGCAGAAATATAAGAGGAATTCGACTTGTAAACCAAGAAGGAAACGTGCTGTCATGAGTTGCTGTCCTTTGACTCAATAAATGAGTCTTGTTGTCTCTCATGAAGAGGTCGACTCAGCCATTAGAAGATTATAGACTGTAATGTGTTTCAAACCTCTAAGTTAGTTTGATGAGACGTTGCATGTGAGTAGGAAGGTGGCAGAATTGCTAGCTTGTTTGTAGCCTTTGGTTGCTCAAATATTAGTATATATAGAGGTGCTCTTCCTATCATTTGTACTCTTCTCATTCTGATTTCCCATCATTATTCTGCTGTATTTTTTGTGCAAGTGAGTTCGTGAGCTTGAGAGTTAGTGAGTTGCTTTAGTATTTTGCAATTGTTTTAGTGAGAGAATTTGTATAGAGGCTAGTGTTGGAGGTGGAGGCTTAGTGGTTCATTGCTGATTCTGATTTACCCATCATTATTCTGCTGTATTTTTTGTGCAAGTGAGTTCGTGAGCTTGAGAGTTAGTGAGTTGCTTTAGTATTTTGCAATTGTTTTAGTGAGAGAATTTGTGAAAGGCTAGTGTTTGGAGGCTAGTGGTTCTTTGGAGAAGTAGCATTCATGAAGGCGAAGGTTAAGGTTGGAAGGCAGCATGATCAAGTTGGAACTTATATCCAGGCATGCTGATTTCTATTCTTCCTTTGCTTATGTTTAAAAGGTTATTTGATTATAATGCCTTTGTTTTGGAAAGATTGTTTGATTGCATAATATGCTTGTTCATATGATCTAGTTATTTCCTAGTATGGAATAATCTATGAATGCATGGTATGATAAACTTGGTTAATTCCTAGAATGGAATATGCATGTATGATTCTTAATTGAGTCTCAAGTAGTGAACCCTATCATTGGGATTACGTTAATATATAGTTGAATATATGTGGCTTAAGTGCTATTAGAGCTATACTATTTCATTAAGTCTATTTAGATAATGCATGAGATGGAATTTTTGCTATCTTATAGCTATCTTATGGAATTTGTTGTACTTTTATGATTATGTCAATATGTATGGTTAGTGTAGTTATACCGGGGATTAGTGGAAATCCATGGGTAAGGGTGTAACCTAGATAATCAGTTTATTATAGACTTGGGTATTCCTGGGGTCAAGGTAATCCATGGTTAAGGGAATTACCTTGTTGAATATTTTATTATGTTATCACCTTAGGGTAAATGTGTGTTATGTTTATGGTCAATACCAAATCGAGCTTTTGAAGTGGGTGGACAGATGACTCTCACTCAAAGTACAAGGTGTTGAATTCTTTGGCCAAAGTGGTGTAAGTAGCCACTGTTTACACTGTCAATTCACTGTAGTCCATGTAAACAAACTAAGCAGAGAAACCAAGGTATGGTAGCTCTAGATTTGTAGGACACAACACTATGCTCATGAAGGTCATGATTATGGGGTTATCAAACCAATCTCTTTGTCGAAGGGTAGGGTCATCTTACCAAGTTTGGTAGATGTGCGGTACGCAATAAGTCCATGGTTGGCAGAAAAGCCTTGAGATGTTCTTCCTTTCTTGGCGACCAAGATTTGAGGATGTTGCGCCAATTTGGGGACACCTAGAATGTATGCGCCAAGCGATGCGAACATCTAGAAGGTATGCACCAACATTGGGAACATCATTGTATCTGTTTATGTATCTTATCATTGAGCTCATAGAAGCATGTATGTAAACATGTATCTCTACTCTTATTGTGGATTTGTAAATAGAAATATTATCATGAAATTATGTGATGTAAAATCATTGCTTGAATTATTGAAATGATTCTATGTTATGCAATGGAAAGTTTGGAATAGTTATGTTTCAAATATGCATCTATTTATTTATGGAAAAAGGAAAAAATTTTATGGCTCATAACGTTAGTAGCTTAAACTTTAACTTGTGAGTAAAACATAGTAAAAACAATGGGTAGAACAATGGGCACGTTAAATAAAGAACATTTGGCTCCTGTCATCAAGCTGGCATCAGGAAGGTTTGCTTGAGGTTGGCATTATTTCTTGATAGTTTGGGCTGGTGTGCTATTCATCCCTACACTATGAGGTTCATCTTTGCACTTTTCGATTCATGGCTCTTTTCTCAACTATGAATTTTCCTACCTATCCACTGTTTCTACTGCTCATGAGCCATGGAGGGAATGAAGTTGCACACCAAGCAAAGTCTCCATAATTCAGATGGGAAAAGTCTCCACAATTTTTTATGTTGGACAATCCTTTGAATTGATGGCCAAAGAACATTTAGCTTCTGTCATCAAGCTGGTATCAGGAAGGTTTGCTTGAGGTTGGAATTATTTCTTGATAGTTTGGGCTGGTGTGCTTTTAATCCCTACACTATGAGCTTCATCTTTGCATTTTTTGATTCATGGCTCTTTTCTCAGCTGTGAATTTTCCTACCTATCCACTATTTCTACTGCTCATGAGCAATGGAGGGAGTGAAGTTGCACACCAAGAAAAGTATCCATAATTCAGATGGGAAAAGTCTTTAAATTCAGTTCAAAGGACACTAGAGGCTATTTTAATGGTGCTAGGAGAAGATTTTATGAATGGTAATGACCTAGACAAGATTAATTCAGATATTGCCACTGAATTTGTTTTCAAGCTTCAGTTCTTTTGAAGGAGTTGTGATGTTGTCCGCTCCTCGGTGTTGTTCCATATCAAACCTGGGTTTAGACTTGGCCTCCAAGAAGTTTTAAAAGCAACAAAGCTTACAACTATGGGGGCCACCCATAGAGAGTGCATGCCAGTGGAAGTCCATAAGGAGTTGGAACAACAATTTTTTCAGCTGGCCATTGAACTAGAAAGGGTAGAATTGTAATTGGCTTATGCCATTATTATATTCTAATGTTGTGTATGGTGTGCCAATTCAAAAAAAGTCCTGAGTTTTCAAGCAATTTGAAACCTAATGAAACCATGATGGAATGGCTTGTGCGTTGTGACTATAACCTAAAATTTACTGACCCTAATTGAACCTTCTATTAAGTCACAGGGATGATCAACTATTTTTTCATAGTTGTTATGCTAAAATCAGCGATCCTGCCTAAGCTATTCAAAAGTCTACTCAGTTTTTCTAGTGTTTGTAACTTTGAACTAGGAAGAAAGGATTCCTAAAGTTTGAGAAAAACATTATTGACCTTGTCATGTTGTTGAACTAAAAGCATTTGTGACAAGAATTGGAAAGCAAAATATCTAGATGACATTGAACAAGAATGCGTGGAAGATTCATCCAAGCATCATGAATATGAAGAGGAAAACTTAGATGAAATTATTCAAATTCTGAATTTATAACCCACACTTATACCCCTAGGCCTTAGCTAATCTCAAAATGATCCTGAATCTTAACACAAGATCCTACCAACATTATGTTCCCAATTATCTTAAGTACTATTGTAAGATCAAGAAATTCAAAAACAACCAAGAACCATATCATAAATTTCAGCAAATTCATGGTAAGAACCTAATCTTAACGAAACATACATACTTGAGATGTCATCAATTTTATCTCAAAGTCTTAATGAGCCAAATGAGATGACTTACAAAACTATGAAATCCGCATCATCTCTACGATACTTACAAAGTTCCAAGTATTTTGTGTAAAGAAAGTTCAAGCTATAATGGACTTTATAAAGCCTTTTGGGCTGATGATGATTATCTTAAATGTTCTCGATTCTTTTCCAAAGTCAAATAGACTTGTGCGTTTGAAAAATTGTTCACAAACTGAATTTTTTTTAAACAAAGCAACACCTGCTCAACCTGCATTGACATGGAACTCAATCAAACTATTGAAATTGAAACCTGGTTTATGGCAATGACCCTTAGTTTGGCTTCATGTATTTTTAGGCCCAAAAAAAGGTAACACTGTTGCAGCCCACTCTATATATCCAAACAGCATTTTTTCTGTTATAGATTTAAATAGTTCTTATCAATTACCAACTCTTAGGCTCATCAGCACAATATGTATAAGAGTGTGTTTGTCTATATATATACATACATATTGTAGAGCTGAAAAGTGCATACCTAGCACTTTTTCCCACTCATTTTGTACTCACTTTGACCCTTTGTCCCTAATGCTATAGTTTAGTGCTCAAATTGTGTATTTCTATACAAGAGTTGGCATTCACCCTAAATATGTGCCCCTACTCCCCAACAATCCAAATCAAACCCTTAATCTTTCTATTCCCAGTCCTAGATCAAGACCACTGTTGCAGTCTTGACCGTAGTTTAAGACTGCTGGAGCGGCCTTGGGCCCCACTTTCCAAAATCAAATCACATGGGCCCAAGTTGACTTGATCCCAACTTGCTTTACTTGCCAACTCAAGCACAAGATATTCAAATTTGAATGCTAGACCATTGTATAAAAGGACAAAGCCCTCGGTCATTTAGGAATCAATCAATGAGATCCAAGAGCACTTACAAGGCATCATTTGATCATAGAGAGCATTGCATCAGCATTACATACATGTGGACAAATATATAGGTATGCATAGATATTATTAGCATAGATTCACTGTCGCATATACAAGCTGCTTTGGAATTTGTAGTAATATCTTTCTTCTTTGGTTGCATCTATGTATCTAATATGCATACCTTTGTATATGTATATCTATGTATGTTTATATGTGTGTGTCACATTGTAAACACTAATATCTCACATGAGCTCGTCTCCATACCACCGCCCCCATCTCAAAACCTAACAATCATTAACATAATCCATATTATCTTAATAATTCACTCTATCAAAATCAAACTGATTAAATAATTTATTATTTAATTAATTTAAAATAAATCATTTCCCCACAAATATTCAAATATTAATATAAATCCATTCTCCACAAATAATTTAATAAAAATCATGATAAATCAGCTAATCAAACAAATCAAACCAAATCAGGGAACAAATTAAATCAAATCTAGTTAACTCATTGATCAAAATAATTAAATAATTCCATTAAATAAATAAATGAGCTAAGTAGCTAAAAATAGTTGCCACCTCTCCACATCCACTCCACCTTTAATGGGGTAACCTCATGATCCAAGATCAAATCCTAGCCATTCATCCATCTCATCAAAAATCTATAAACTAAGATCAAATCCATCATTTTCTTATTCCAATTTGGAGCAAGTATATGCTATCAAGCGAGCAACAAACATTTTTATCATTTACAAATCATATTCATTTGTCAAGAGGTATTGCATTATGATTCAATTCATTATGTTTATGCAATTCATCTTTTCCACTCCATTGGAGGTGAGTGTTTGATTCAATTTTAAAATTTCTATTTTGTTTATTGAAATATTTCCTTAGTGTCGATTCTCACACTCATAATTTGGCATGCAAAATTGTAAGCATGAAGTTCAAACAAAAGAAAGATTTCAAAAAAAAATGCAAACATTTATTTAAATTAATTAAATAATAAAGATTATTTAATCAATTTAATTTTGATATTTTGGATTAATCAATATTTTAATAAGCGGATGTTGTTAGATGTCAAGATGGATACAATGATATGAAGATGAACATATGAGAGATTCCAATGTCTACATATAGATCTATATATCTATTTATAGATATGTGTATATAAATATACAAATATATGCATATACATATATAAAATATGTTTAAATATGGATGCATACATATATACAAATGCTTTTATCTTTTCCTTTTATAAGTGAGAAAATGTATAAAAACTCACAGTGGATGTGTATATAGACACACATATGCTTGTATATCCTTGTGTATGTGGAAACATGTGTTATTGAAATAATGTTAATAACAATCCTATGATACGCTGTACAATGAAGTAGGAGAACACTAAATTTGTATAACTAAATGATACAGCTCTATAGTATGATAAGCTCTATAGTATGAAGGTTAAAAGTTGTCATCATCACTCATACAGATAAAGATAACTAGGTATAGACATGTATTATAATGGACAAATAATTGCAAGTTGGGTGCTTTGAAGCACTAACCGTCGCAGGAAAATACCAAATGCATTCTATCAAGCCATCATAAATAAGATCTTTTCAAACCACTTTGCAAAATGATCATCTGCATTCCCTTCAAGCCATATTAAAGCAAAGATTTCCTACGTTTAAGTACTTACAATAATTGAAAGAAATATGCAGTCAATCGGAAAGGATTACATCTATTGCATTTATTCTGTATCAATCACTACAGAACTCGTCTATGCTCCAAATGCCGAATCCCAGCCCAGAGGCCAATCCGCCTCCCAAACACCCATAACATTCAAATCGAAAACCATGACCAAGCAAAGATCGACACACCAACTAATCTAAATTACTACGACTGTTTTCCCCAATCAATATGTGAGATTTGAAATGCCCAAATGGGAACAGGTTAAAGTAATCGCAGAGAACATGATTTTTAATCAAATTCAGCACTGAAAAAGATCCTGATGAGCATTTGTATTTATGCATTTGTATTTATTTACCTCGCTGATCGACTTTTTTTCTTCAACGGCGGCCATTTTTGCTCCCAATCAATGCTTCGGTTTCAACCCAGGCGTTCTGGAAGAACGAAAGAGAAAACTGCGAACAAAGGACTAAGGGAGTCTTTATTGGCCACATTTAACGGTGGTTTGGAATCCGCCAATAGCTATCTACCCTTCTTTCTCGTGTGTAGAAGGAGATACTTGGCAGTAATTGACTGGAGTTATAGCAAAGTCAATTCCGCTAATCAAACTTGACCGGGGTAATTTAATAAAAGTAGGTAGTTTAAGTATATCTCGTCCTCTTTTTTTTTGGATAAAAGTAGTTTATATCTCGTCCTTTCGTGGTTTGGCACGTGGAATTGTAGTCATTTGTAATCATAAAATTACCGTACTAATGTCCTTCCCCAAAGTTTTGTGATATTTTTTATTTATTAAGTTTGGCTTGATGTCTATTCATATTTGTTTCATCTTATTTGCATATTTTTCTGTTTTTAACATCGATCCGTAATTTCTTTCAAATTTATTTTTCATGTATTTATTTTTTTTCAAAATTGTTATTTGAATTTATCTATTATTATTGTAATTTCATTCAAACTTACTTTCATGCATTCATTCTTTACTTCAAAATTATCATTTTAATTTAGGGTTCATTTTTCATGGGTTTAATATTTATCTATCATTATTGTAATTTCATTCAAACTTATTTTCATGCATTCACTTATTGTTTAAAAATTACCATTATAATTTAGGGTTATTTTTTAGGGGTTTGGGATTGACCTAGTTCAATGTCATGACATGAGAGTGAACTCAAAATTTAAATCATCAAATCCAAATTTAAATTTTTCCATCTCTTTTTACTAATTATTATGGGTCAACCTAACACATATTTGTGCAATAGTTGCTATGTTATGGTATTTAAAGACATCCAATGGGCAATTAATTCATAAATGAAGATAAAATCATTAGAGCGCACTTTGATTTCTTCAGGAAAATAGTGAACTAGAAGTATATCTGCATATAGGTCATCTAAATGTTAGTCCATGTTGTTTTTTATATCACTTGTCAACAATGATCTACTCACCAAGGGGTTGACATAGGAGAACACACTTATCTATCATGTCAACAATCTCCCCAATGGTGTCCCTAGACACCACCTTAACAAATTCAAACAAGAAGAAGATTGAGGTGGATAGGTTTTTGAGCACACATTCTAACAGAATAATCTTGCACATCATAGGCCAATTCCATAAATCAAATCAATTTTGTGTTGACTAGGATTGGCCCCATAACTTGCTTAAGTCTAAAAGTATAGAGTTTTCTTAGACCATATAAAATTTTGACATAGTCATCAAATCAAGGACATAAAGTTCTAGACAATGACTAATTAATTCAACATCATATATGCAGTGTTTCTTCATAATCAATTTTAAGTTAAGTACCCTTAATCCTATTATGTAATTTTTACATATTTACTTTAGTTTGATTAGCAATCCCAACTCTAATTAATCTAGGTTAAATGTGTGCGCGTTAATTGCATTTATTTATTTACCCTAGATTTTATTTATATATTTTGATTATTCCATTACAAAAATTGATGAACCTAGATTA
The DNA here is from genome assembly GCA_007258455.2 of Sequoia sempervirens. Lineage (NCBI taxonomy): Eukaryota > Viridiplantae > Streptophyta > Pinopsida > Cupressales > Cupressaceae > Sequoia > Sequoia sempervirens. The sequence goes on along the minus strand of VDFB02264133.1, from coordinate 11,703 downwards.
TTGAAAACCTCAAAGGGTTTGTCTTCTACGTCTTTGTTTTTACATCTATTTTTTATGTGCATTTTATTTCCAAATCTTATTAGAGTTTGGTTGTGCCTTTGTGTGTTTTCATTCATTACTCTACTCCTTCTAGGGATTTTTCTTATTGTTGCTAGGTCTTATTTACCAACCTACTCACCCTTGCGTTGGCACCCTACCCACTCTTGTGTTGGCCTTAAGTCTGCATTCCATACTTATTATAGATATTATTAAGAATCATTTTTCTAAATTTTATTAGCCCTTAGGCCATTTTTATCCTTTACAATTTTGAGTAATAAGTATTACTTTTATGCCAAAAATATCTTTTAATCTCCCTTTGCAAAGGAGTATATGATTAAATCCTTACAAAAATCAATGCACAATAAATATTGTGCCCAATGATGTTCCCATAAATATAATTTTTCCCCCTATCAATGAGCATGAGAATGACAATTATGATTATGAGGAACATGTGGCTTAACAAGAACTTGCTAAAATGGCTAATGTTGAAGGTCCTATACAATTGGCATGTATGATCAAACTTTTCATTAACAAATCATCGGGATTAAATATTTTACAAGTCATTGGTGCTAAGATTACCCTTCCCAACTCTTTAACTAATGCATCTTTCATCCCTCATCCATTCACAATCATGCCATCTTGTAACATTATCCCATCTTGTGATGTAACTTCCCCATAATTTTGTTATGAATTATGGATTTGTTCCTTATTATAATCTTCCCACTATGTTGGCATCCAATATGTCTTTCTTCTCCACTAAATATTACCCCACCTAATATATCTCATACCATATGTATTGCTCCCAGATTCCACCCACTAGTGGCATCCCTACTATTATCTCTCCTTCCATCATGGCCCTTTCCCATTCCATTACTTGATCTATTCCTCCTTGCTCTCTATGTACTCACCTCGTCACATATCTTCATCTATTCCCATACCTCATTCCACCACTTCTTAACCAAACCTACTTTTTATTCATTAACCTAACCTCTTTCTTATTTGTTAACCTCTACTTGCATTCATTTTCTTAGTTCATAAACCTTCCTTGTTACCATTCCTTCCTCCACCTTAGACATGCACTAATGCAAAATATAGAAAAGGTTGAAAGAAAAGAATGATACTATGCTTGGGGGACAATACATTAATGCATTTATAGAAGCCAAGCACACACCCTTATCATTTCAAATTGTTACATATCCTCTACCAATTGGTTTTGTGACACCTTATTTTATAATGTATGGTAGAAAAGGTGATCCAAACATATGTTCACATTATTTTACAACATGATTGGATTATGTATGAGGATAATCTATTAGGTAATTATTTCCAAGGGCTTTAAATATTATGTTATTGAATGGTTCATTGTATTGCCTCACAAATCTATCCATACATTTTTTATTTGACTAGGGCACCCTCGAAGTAATGCAAATTTGATACGGGCCTTAAGGTTACTAGCTCTAATATATTTTAGTACACCCAAGGATTGATTAGTATACAATGATTATGTCACAAGATTCCAATCTCTATGTTCTAAATTACACTATTCCTTATATAATTCAAAATTATAAAATGTTTTATCAATGGATTGATCAAACCAACTATTAATAATATATACATCAATAGTTTCACATATTTTATGGACCTTTGTGCATGTGTGAAAATAGTTGAATCTAAGCTTCTCAGAGTAACATTTTAAATTTAGGTCATCAACTTCAAATACGTCATCATACCCTTCTAAATTTTAAAATTATACATCATTTTACAAGTATAATGATTGCAAAGATTAGAAGGATAGCATGCATCAAGTTAACACTTATAGTATTCCTTCAAACAAAATCTCCTACAAAATAAAGTTACAAGAACCTTTGGATAATTGGATTAAATTTTTATTGAGTTCAAGTTTGATTAATCTTCCTCCTATTCACCTATTGGATATTGACAAAGCACTCCCCAGCAATTATAATGAACAAGTATTTTGTAACTATCATAGAGTTGAGGAACATTATACTCAAACTTGCATGGGTTTGAAGCATGCAATGCATGATATTATTGATAATAACATGATTCATATCAAAGGTGTCAAAGATAATGGAAATATTTTGATTGAACCTTCAAATCAAAACATACAAAATTTTAACAACTCATTCTATAGACATGCTAATAATGTGGAGACACAAGATTCAATCGTTATGGATCCTTATACTTTAGAAAATCATTATATTTATTCACATATGAACATTAGATACCAATGCCTTTGTGGAAAAAATATATTCTCAAGGTACATATTCTTCCTCATGTGATATTCTTTTGATTACATTTTTTGATGAGAAGATCCCACAAAATAATCATTATGATCCATTGTATATACTAGGTGGAATACAAGACAAAGTTATTGGTGGCATCCTTATAGATGTTGCAAATGACTAAAAAATATGCACCAAATAGTTCCTAATTTCTAAATATTTGAAGCCAATATCTTACTCCCATTCAAAAGGATGCTTAAATATATGGATTTTTATTCCACTCTCTCAATTGTGTTATCTCACCTATCAAGGTTGAGCCTAGAAGGAAGTATAAATACTATGCCATGTTATTCCTACTTCCCATATATTTTATGTATTACTTGGTAGACCTCGATTGCAACATTGGGAGATGTAACTTTAGTTGTATATCAATGTATTTGTTCATGAAAGTGGAGTTTTAAAAACTACATGAGATTCATTTGAGCCTACAGTGGAATTGATTCATTTCACTTTGGATACTTATATTCCCACTCCCAAGGAACCTCCAGGTGAGAGTGAAAAATATATTCATGAAGTGTATGAAATAATCTAGAAGAATAAAATAAACAAAAAGAATAAAAGATGGTAAAAGATCAAGTCAAGCACAAGTCAATGTTCATTCCACCAAACAAGGATAAAGAACCAATAGTGCAAAAATTAATATTTTGTGCTAAGAAAACCACTACATGGATTCCAAATAAGAATTTTGTGGTGCAACAAATGCCAAAAATTTGTACACAACCACCTCCAAAGATACAACAAAGGTAGCAAAATAAATAAACACTTAATGCTTCACCTTGTAATAGTGTCTTTACAAAGAATACAGATCCATGTTAAGAAGAAACACATGTGATGAAAAATCAAAGCATGTACTTAGAGAAGAAGAATGCAAGTAAACTTTTGGAAAGAGGTTGACCTCTTAGAGGTGGGTCTTTCCAACTATGTTCCATAAGACATTGAACACTCCTATATATATATATATATATATTTCATGTAATTTTATATATATATATATATTTCATGTAATTTTTTTCAAGTGTCCCCACATTTTGGCCTTTTTTTATTCTTTTTTTATTGCATTTTCTTTGTTCTCATCTCAACTTCTATATTTGATTGCTTTATTTTTTATTCTCATTTTTCCTTGTATTATGTTTTATGCTCGATTTTTTGTGCTTGGGGAATAGCTTTCGTAATTCATGCTTTAGTTTAGTACCCATGCTTTTCTAATGTGTCATTTTCATATTTTCTTATATCCCTTTGTTCATTTATATGTTTTCTCCACATTCCTTGTTTTCTACTCACCACTTTTGGTTGTTCACTTGTTTGTTGTTTATATGTTACTTGTGGTCTTATGATCCATGAAATTTCTATACTACAAACTTGTGATGCCTCTTATATTCAATTACCACTATCTCTTTTAAATTTGTATCCATCGTGGCCTATGCTTACTTCTATTATTATTGTGACTATGTGTTTACCACTTTTTTATTATCATCTTCTCATGCACATGCTTTCATACTACTATGTCTCCATCATACTTTTCATAGATCACACATTTGAGACCATTGTCATTATTGTATCTTATACATTTCATTAATACTCTTATGACCTTCATCTTGTCTTCTTTTTCCACATTGAGGCAACCATCTTTACTTGTGATTTTATTTTTATATCCTACTTATTTGTACTTACATATTTATCTATTAACTTCAAAGCATACTTGATATTCTAACATGACTCTTATCTAACCTTTAAGGTCATACTTATTTTATGATTTCCCAAAATAGGGGCAACATCATGCCTTGATGCTCATATCCAATATATAATATATTACATGATGATTTATCTTTACATGCTATACATGCTTACAATTTATTAGATTAATGTATTTTGTATCATTATCATTATCGTGTTTCAATAGGAGGGAGAGAATATATTATTTTCAACACTTTTCATGGTTGAGATTATATATAGTGACTTATTCTAGATTACATTTTGCACTTGTATCACAAGATATATCCTATTGCCACATCACTAGAATCATATCGTATTACATGATGATATTGTGTAGATCCTTATCATATGCCACATCGTGTGGAGTTTTGGTTGCTTCACCACTTTATGTGGAGCCTTGTCACATGGACCCATATGGCACCACTACATCAAATAGAGTATTTTTCTATCACTTTTCATATATATATATATATATATATATATATATATCCCTTGTCTCTACCTTTCATTTTTTGTAGACAATTGAAACAACTTGTAATTCGTGCCTATTTTATTATGTGATAATGCTACCCATTGCATGTACTTTTTGTTATCTATGGGTTTTGATGGAGTGTTCATACTAAGGAGAGTACAAGAAGGATTCAAGACCCATGTCATTTCCCATTTAGTTTTGTGGCCACCCTATTGGAAACATTCTCAATTTAATAATATACTGACAAGTGGCATATTCTTATGTTAAACTTAGCTCATGGCTTGATTCATATTACAAAAAATTCACCCTATTTGTACCATTTTTATTGAAAATGAAGGTAATAATTGTACCTTAAAACTTGTAAACTTATGTGACTATAGATTTAATTAAGTGTTCTTTGTCACAATTCTTTGTGTATGATTATTTGTTTAGATCAATTTTACCAATTATAGAAAGAGACAGAGGATTATAGAAGAATGAGACAAGAAGATAGAAGTGACACAACATATACATGGAGAAACCCTTTCAGGAAAAAACTCCACCAGAATAAATAGTGCTTGTATTATTTAACCTTAGAACAAGATTACAATAATACTGTATCAATCCTTGATTGATATGCTTCCTTACCTTCAACAATCTTTCTTCACAACCTGCACAAAACTCTCATACACTTTTTGCAGCACAATCTATCCAAGCATTCCATGTGACCAAGCATGAATCTACACATCCCATGCCATGCTTCAAACCCCTACACATGCACAAGCTATACCTGCTAACCTGTAATAAACTCTGATGCAATTGCTGCAATAAATAGACAATTAATGAGCATGTAAACTCATAAGAGTTATCAAATACAAGAGCATAAATCTCCTCTCAAAAATCTACGCCTAGATTGTGCAAGTAGAGTTCCACACTATAACATGAAGTCAAAACCAAAGTCTCCTCAATTTAGGCATCCTAAACTGAACACTTAACTGATCGTTGGTCAAGAAAATATCTTGCAAGCATCACCTCAAAGTTGGCACCCAAGAATGGGCCCACTTAACTAAGCCTTGTAAATATCTTCTCATGCAAAAGGTGTTAACTCAAAGATGCCAACTTGGGCACCCAAGGTGGGTCCAAGTCAATCTTAGTTAATTGAAACATATCTCTCCACCAATTCATGCAAACACTATGCATGATTGATCATCCCCACTTAACTGAATGTATCCACCTATTATATGTCATGCAATTGAAGTCAACTAGCATTCAACTCAAACCAACTACATGCAACTGAAGATAACTAAACCATAATTGAACTGATACTGAACTGAACTGAACTCCACTCATGTAAATATCAATCCCTAACTTGTGGGATCTTTACATGCATTACTGAAGTGTTATCTATCCTCCAAACAGTTAACTTAAGCAAGGTGGGTTCCACCTTCCATGTGGGCGCCCCATGTGCTCCTATTTTGTAGGAGCTCTTCTTGGGTGTTCCCACATGTTCCTATCAATTAGGAATAATTACAAATGTCAATTTACATGTTCATTTTATTCGAATTTAATCTCTTTCTAATCCTAGTGTTGGGGAACACTTTCCAAGGACTTAGGAGATACATGAAATATGTTTAGGATTGCAATTAAATGGCATCCTATTCCCAACAATTTTGTATACATTCATTAGTTATCCATTGTTGTGTACCCTCATTCACATACATTTCCATACATTCACTCCCTACCTCAAAATTATCATTTAACCTTGGGTTAATTTCCAAATAGCTTGATATTAGCTTGGTTCAAACTTATAGAGCACCTGAATGAACCTCAAACTAAAAATTAAATCTAGAAATTAAACTTTCTTTCTTCTACTAGTTGGTGTGGCCAACTTAACACAAATTCATGTGATGTGCAGGTATGTCATGTTATTCAAAGTCATTCAATGTGAAATTAGTTCATATTTGATCACAAGGAGAAAATTATTAGAGAAAAAATAATTTCTATAGGAAAATAAAGAAATAAATTTGTATTTGCACATAGGTCATCTGCATGTTGTTGAATTTTGTCTTTAATATCACTTGGTGTCTTTAAATCAACCCACCAAAGGGTTGACCTAAGAGAACATGTTCTTTTGTAGAGTTAGAAATCTCCCCAACGATGTCCTTGAACACCACCTTGACTTCAGATGGTAAGAAGTTGAAGGCAAATAGTTCTTCAGGTGTACATTCAAATACATTGATCCTAGGAACCTAAAGTTATTTTTGTGCATGAGATCAATTTTATATTTCTCAAGATTGACCTCATGGTGCTCAAATATAAACCATACTTTTTTGAGAATGCATAGGGTTAGAGACAATCATCATATTAAGGGCATAAATTTTTTAATAATGACAAATCAATTCAACATTACATCTATGGCACTTCTTCATTATCAATGTTAGAGCTACTATTATTGGTAGTATTGTTTAATTTTTCCACATTTACTTTAGTTCATTTATCAACCCTAAATATAATTAATCTTATATTAAATTTATGTCCATTGATTACATTTATTTATCTAGCCTATATTTATTTATGTAGTTTGATTTATTCCATTACTATATTAACAAAGTAGAGAGGAAAAAAATAGGCCTTAGATTAAATTTAATAATGTTTTTGAGTCCCCATTCATTCCATTTAAAATAAAATCAGTGTAGTTAATGTGGGTGATTCTAGCAGTGTGGATGCAATTCTAAGTTTTGGTGTCTTTCTTCTCACCCTAAATCACTACTTAACAAATTATATTTGTTGGTAAAATATGTCTCAACCTTGCAAATACATAAGGTATTGTTGATACTTCAGCACAGAGGGGTTATAGGGGAGCAACCCCCCTGTGGGGGTCTGGGGGGGCTCATCCCCCCCGATTGGGGGTTCAGGGGCAACACCCCCGAAAGCCATATTTTATGTATATTTTATTATTGTGAATTTGGACCATTCATCATTTAGGTTTCATATCTAACAATCGATATTTTGTTAGCTTGACTTGCCCTAGAAGGCAGACCTATTTTATGAGGGTGTTGTATTACGGCTGTGTAGTATGATGTATTCTGAGAGTCTGATAGTGGATGTGTTGTCTCTGGATTTTTGAGTGGTGATACTCCTGTGAGAAGCTTGCACTGCAAGTATATTGTAATCTTTGTGATTTTTGAATAATTTATTGGGCAACTTTTTGAGTGTGGGGTTTTTCTCCCAAAAGGGTTTTCCCCCACATAAATCACTGTGTTATGGTATGCTTGATATTTATGTCTATTTTTGTTTAAGTTTATGTAATTGTTAAGGATCTGTAAAAGTTTTGTAGTATTCTCCTCTCAAGATTAGCGTAGGAAGTTGTTCTGCGACCTTAGCTTCCTTACAATATTATTTATATGTCTCTTGAATCAACTGAATTGAAAATGATTTAATTAAATTTAAGGGCTACACAAAAACACAAAATTGTTATGTTGGTGAAAATTTTGCATTCATTAGTAGGTTTTAACTTTAGTACATCACCTATTCTCTTTCATCTTCACTTGACTAAACCAACCTTATTTTTCATGTATTTTAAAAAAAGTGTGTGTTGATGTTGCATTAAATCGACTTAGAAAAGTGACGTGTAAGATTCATCAAAAAAATGCATGTTGCATTAGTTGTGATTCACCTTGGGACCATAGCCATTTGGTGTATGCTACCAAATTTCCTGTCATTGTATTCAATTCCTTGGAAGTTTTCCATGGTTTGAGTGGAGGCTTTGTCTCATTTGGTTTTCAAGTCTATCTTATAAAACTTAGTCATTGAAATCTATGTCCTTGCTCCTCTTTCAACAAGTTTCTCTTCAGTCTAACCACTTCAACAAATCTTTTAGTTAGTGAACCATGAGGCTCAGTAAAAGCTACTCTCATCACTATTGACAAGTGTTTTTGCACATCACAACATAGAAAAAATACTACGTATGCAGTCTCTCTTGAAAGGAAATCTCACCTCTAAGACTCATAAAGATTACCTAAAGGCTTTGATAGTAAAGTCTTTACTTTTTAAAAATGGCCGAGTGGTTTAATGTTTTGTTGTTTAACAAGGGGCCTTACAATTACCTTGTTAGAGTGTGAGAAATAAGGGTTTTGAATGGTCTGAACTTGATATGAAACCCTAAGTAGATTTTTATATCTAGGATCGAAAACAATCTTCAATATCTGATACTATAATTTGGGTGGTCCTTACTTCCTAAACTAACTTAAATCTTGCAAATAAATTTCAAAATATAGGGTGAGAAGAGATTAAGTTGAGAAATACTAAGGACAATGATAATAATGATTCAATGCTTCAGATAGATGGATCCCTAATTGAAACCAAATCCTACTTAATAAGAGACAAACTCACAATGCCACAAGAATAATGTGATCTTCAAAGGTGATGAAAGATTTTCAGATCATTAACATTGCTAGTGTAAAAGAATCCTTTTTACACTCACTTAAGATTACTTAATATATTTTTATCTAGTTGCATTTATTTATTTAAGTAATTAGTTTATTAGCTATTTACTTTATTTGCTCTAGATTTGGATAAGCCTTATTAGATAAGCTTTCCTGCACTTTATTGGATAAGCTTTCTTAGATAAGTTTTCCTTCTTAGATAAGCTTTTCTACTTTATTGAATAGGCTAACTCCATTTGAACTCCATGCTTTATGTGAGATCTTGGGTTGCCTCATGCATTGCCTTGCTCTATATAAAGCAATGGTTGTTTGTATATTTATCATGTACTCTCATTTTCTATATAGAATATAGTTTATTCTAGCATATTGTTTTTCTTTCATGCTTTCCTAATCTTTTATTGTATCATGGGTTTATTTAACAATAAGTCTTACATGGTATCAAAGCCTTCATGATTGATAGGATTGCTTTTTAAAATATTAAGTGAAAATCTGTTGTTTTTTTTGTAGCAAAAGAGTATGCTCTTCACTTGCATCCTTAGATGATTTGGAGAATCAAAAAATTCAAAAAAACACCAAATTTTGGGGGTTTAACATCTACTTTTTCAATTGCATGTGTGTTTCATGTATGTGTTGCAACCTCTTGGATCGAATCTAGACTCACCATCGCATTCAGAGTAGCCGAGTTCAAGTCAGAGAATCCTCTCATTTTTCCAAATTAACATATGCTTTTTGAGTTGCATGTGTGTTTCATGTATGTTTTGCAACCTTCTAGATCAAATATAGACTCATCATCATGTTTAGAGTAGTTGAGAAAGTCATAAAAACCTCTTGTTTCACTAAAATTGAACACTAGAGGCCAAATTAACTAAGGCACGAATCAAGAATCTTTTGTGAGCATCTTGACATACTATTGAAAATTGGGGCATTATGAGGTAAAATAGACTATGCCATTGCATTCAAAACGCCCAAAAACCCCATTTTCATATAAAAATTATCAAATTTTGACAACTTTAACCCCAATTGATTTTTTTGTCAGATGATGTCATGCTAACATCAACACTTGCATGCCTAATTGAGCAAATTATTTTTCAGAGGCCATGTATTTTCACTAGAACATTGAATTTTCATGTTTGAATAGGTGTTGTAAAGCTGGTTCGAAGCACTTCACTGTGTTGGAGAATTTTTTATAGATTATGCTATTTATTGCTTGTTTTATTTAGTCAAAGCCATATATTCCTATTTTCTAATCGTTGAGCCATAACTTATGCCAACGAGCTTTGCTTTTCTAGTTCCAATAGGCATTGGAAAGGTATTGCAATGCTTTACATAGTCATCTATGTAGATTTTACAGATTTTATACTAGAAGTAAAAATTCAAACATTTGTATTTTTGTACTTTGGCTTATAATTTGGCATAATTGTAAAATTTAGTGATCTTCTGTGTATGAGAGGGATACATTTGGTGTCATGAACTATACTTTGGCAGTAATCATTTCATTGTAGACACACTACTTATAAAGTGCCAATATTTTGAGGGGGGGTCTTTTGATTGAGTATTCAAGGGGGTGTCTTTGTGTCTTTTCCCTTTCTACACTTTGAGTTTGTGCTTTCTTTTCCACATCACTTTGAGTTCATGCTAAATATTTTCCAAAAAAATGGTTTATCTTAAGTTTCCTTTGTTAAATGCACACAACTACTTAATTAGAAACAAAATATATGGAATGCATTAATGACTATGGGATATACTTTGTATGTTGAAGGTACAATTCTTCAACCTACTAATTTTAAAGATAAATTTTTGTGGATGCTTGAGAATACTAAAGTACTTCCAAGATGTTTAAGAAATTTAGTTTCTTTATAATTGCAATTTCATCTTGAAACATGTAAATCTCCTAAAGATGCTTGGGATACACTAAAGGCACTATATGATAAAATTGATGAAGTAAGAGGTTATCAAATCGATAATTAACTCATGAGTCTTGATCCAAACATCTTTGATTTTATCCAAGACTACATTACTAAGGTAAAATATGTAAGAACACAACTTAAAGAATTTAACATTGAGAAGAAGGATATCCAGTTGATATATAATGCAATGAACAAACTAGGTCCAAAATATGGTGTGTTTGTTTCTAGTTTTCATACTCATAAGCTGACTATGGGAGGGAACTATGTAATGTGTTCTTTCGACACTTTCTTTGAAATTTTGAAGCATGAACAAGGAAAGCTACTATTTATGGGGTTCATCAAGACATCACAATCTTTAGCATGTTGGACAACCCAAAGAACAACCTAAGTTTGATAAACCTACTAAGAAACAAAAGTGTTCCAACAATAAATCTCAAACAGAGCCAGATAAATTCTCCTTTGCTTCCAAAGAAGATTCTAATTCCTCCTCATCAAAGGGAAACACCTAGAAGAAAGAAAGACCAACTTGTGTCTATTGCAAGAAGGTCAATCATACTGAACAACAGTGTTATGGGAAACAAAATGTTGAACTTACTCATCTTCTCAAGAAGAACAATATTAGTTTGCCTTCATCCCATGAACAAAAGTCTTCCTCTCCTTCAAAATATGGGAAAGGGAAAGCCACAACTCTAGTTTCCTTAGATGATTCTTCCAAACAGTTTATTTTATATTCTAGTGATTCTCACCACATGGGCTCCAACATAGAATAATTTTCTTCCCTGGAATTTGTTAGAGTAATAGGTTGTTTACTTGATTAATTTAATCATATTTATTAATTAATTAAG